>JAJGOT010001099.1:0-75690 GCA_022457155.1 Cladopsammia gracilis | reverse complement strand
TGGAAAGAAACAAATTGTTTAGTCCAAGGGTGACTTTTGCTGCTTCTTCGGTTCCCTCTGAATTCAATGCCATCGTAAGAATGGTCATCTGTTTGCGAAGAAAAGATACAAGCCTATGCATTTCAACTGTTAAGAGGGAGATTTCTTCTCCACACCTCTCCTTCAAACAATGCAGTTCAATGGCCGTTCTCCTTGTAGAATTGGGTAAGCATGCGGAAATGTGGCGAAGACTGAACATTGGCGTATAAATCAGAAGACGGATCCGTTACAGAATCAAATGTCAAGATAGCAGCACCCTGAATAGCATTGTGACAAGCTATCATTTTCTTCACGTTGTCGGTGACCTTTGTTATTTGCTTCGATAACTTTATCGCAATGGCTTGACCGTCTGAATTAAAAGCAACAAAGAGACATTGGTATAAAACAATAACAATGGAAACTGAGGCAAATACCATAAAAGCTCAATTAAGCTTCCCTTTGGAATCACATTTTGTAATAAGCCCTTATATCTATTAACCCCCCACCCACCCCTTTACGCCAGGCTGATGTAAAGGACTTTCAGCAATATATTTGGCCTCTTTGTAGTCTGTATTTTTATAAATGACGTTGCATTTGTAAGACGGTGATACATGTACATTGTATATGTTGTGGTTCGAGTTTTTCTTTGGTTTGAAAATTTTCAAAGCAGTTTGATTTTTATTTTCTTTTGTTTGAGATTATGTTAATTATTCTGCGACAAAAGAAAAATAAGAAATTAAAGTGGTTTGTAAATTTCCATCCGAAAGAAAAATTTGAACCACAACATACATAACCGATTTCTTGTTGTGTTGTAGTTCAATTTATTTCCTCTAAGATTTGTTATTTGAAATAAGCCCCCCTTCTTGAGGCCTAACATCAAACAAGCCTCCCTGTGGTTCTGTGGTGGAAAAGATGTTGTGGAGAGGACTGTTTGACAAAAGCCCCAGGAAAGAATAACCCCAGTTTCAGGCATCACTCTGGAATGATCCCAAACTAATATGCGGTGTACACAGCCAGGTACATACATTGTATGCAGAGTAAATTTAATGTTCTTACCATCTTTGGTTGTAAAGGTGGTTTCTTTGACTCAAGAACATCTGTAAATCTCTCAGAGATACTTTGCAGTGTATGAACATGTCAAAAGCCATGTCCATAAGCGCAAAATAGAAAAGCAGTAGTTGGTCTGTCAGGTGAACCAGGCCAAAGGTGTAGACATACTAACGTGACTATAGGATGCTCACACTGGTGGAAAGTAACTCTCTTTGAATGATGGTTACCTATACATACATATGTATTATTTGCATTAATAAAATGAAGACTAGCAGGTTCATAATGTACATGTATGTATATTGCAAACAGACATTGTACTGGTATAAAAAGAACCTCAGTGTGCACTTGTGACAAAGAAAATTGTTTTTTATCAATATTTATATTAATTTATTTTACATTTGTATAATAATTTTACTGTTTAAAGTGTTTTGTCTAAGAACACAATTATACAATGATGCCAGCCAAGTTTGCACATGGACCATTTGATTCAAAGTCAGTACCAGGTCCCTGATATATTCAATCAACTGGACAGAGGTGACAACACATATTTAATTTATCAACTGCAATTACAGGGTTGATAAAACTCATTCATATTTTGTGGTTATCATCACTTGGACAGAGTGCTCAATACATGGTAAAAGTGAAAAACAGCTCACCTCCACTGACTGTCAGCCAACTGTCGGCCGACAAATAACCAACAGTTTACCGACACAATTTCACACAATGATCACCACTGAGCAAGAAACTCAAGTTACTGTTTTGTAACATCACATTGTGTTATATATATATATTTCTTCACATGTCAAGCATTTAATGTACATAGACGTTTCAACCATTCGGGCTCCTTCTGATAAAAATTAAAAATACTTAAATACTTGGAATATATATATTTTTTTTTTAAAAGAAAAGGTCTTATATAGCGGGCAAGTTTGTAAACAACAGCGATCGACTCAGCTCGACTTCGATGTTTGATGTTTGTTTGGTGTGCTGATAGAAGGAACTATAAAAAGCCACATCAACTACAGGTAATGATGATTTAACCATTTCTTGTATACTTTAGCTGTGAATTTTTGTAAGACATACTGTCCTCACTGCAGTTCATTCAGACGTTTCGCTGCTATGTTTAGGTAGCCATGTGTTTGCTCATTTTGTCTTGATTCTGAATTGAACTTTTTAAGACATGAAACACCTGTAACAAAACATTCTATGCCATTTTACTGTGTTTTAATTTGTGTAGTCTCATCTCTGTCCAGTTCTTTACGTAGACGGAAGCTCTTCGTAGAAACTCTCAAATTGGGGTGACCCGAAAAAACTGACGCCGGTCCATGGACTGCTTACACACCGGTCCACGGACCACCCCTAACAGACCCCCTCTACGGACCACCCCCCAAAAGAGACAACAATTATAAATAAGCTGAAAGTGTTGACTTACCGGTTGTTAGGATAGTTCACTCATGTCAGCAACCGTTATGCTTCGTAGATTTAACAAGATTTAACAGACTCGAGGTCAAACTTGGGTGCAAATTCATTACACATTGCCATTTCCTTCGCTGTGGCAAGGTATGGAGGAAGACCGGAGTGCCTTGAAAATGACCGATAACTATTTTCTATTTGTGCCTTCTTTCCCTCCACCACTTTTTTCAGCCCAATCTCTCGTGGGTTTATAAACTCGTCCCAGGCTTCACAAATTAGAGTACCAAATTGGTCAGCGGGATTACAAATATTAACAAGCCTGGTAAATACCGTATTTCCTCGAATAATAGCCGGGGGCGATTATTTTTTTTTCGCACCAAAAGGGGGTGATTATTCGAGGGAAAGCTATTATTCGAGGGAGGCGATTATTTCAAATATTGCTCATTGGAAGCTGTGCCCTAAATATTTGGTTTTATTATCCCATTACATGTAAATCAAAAAATAATCACATCAAATAAACTGAACATGGGCTTTTTAAGTGTTTCATAGAAAAAACTGTAACAAAACTTATGCTTTTGTAACTATTTTATTTGAAGTCTCCGTAGATACCACTTCATACTCTTCAGTTATTTGTAATAGCTCTGATGAAATTCTTTGTTTAGTTTCAGGGGGTGGCGGTGGGGGGGGGGGGTGGTGTTGGGTGTGGTGGGGGAAGCACTTTCAAAATATCTTGCACTACTATTTGAGAAGAACAGAAGGAATTGTTCCATGGTACAACACAAACAACAAATGAATAAAAGTGATTGCAACAATTCTTACCGGTTATTCATGGCTGCCATGAGACAAGAGAGAGCGAGGTGTTGTATTTTTGTGAAGCCTGGGATGAGTTCATAAACCCGCGAGAGATTGGCCCGAAAAAATGGCGGAGGGAAAGAAAGCACAAATAGAAAATAGTTATTGGTCATTTTCAAGGCACTTCGGTCTTTCTCCACACATTGCCATGGAGAAGGAAATATGGCAATGTGTGATGAATTTGCACCCAAGTTTGACCTCGAGTCTGTTAAATCTGGTTAAATCTACGAAGCATAACGGTCGCTGACACGAGTGAACTACATGTATCCTAACAACCGGTAAGTCAACACTTTCAGCTTATTTATAATTGTTGTCTCTTTTGGGGGGTGGTCCATAGAGGGGTCCGTAGGTGTGGTCCATGGACCGGTCCGTAAGCAGTCCGTGGACCTGGTCCATACAGGGGGTCCACAGACCGGGGTCAGTTTATTCGGGTTACCCTTCAAATTGTGTACGCTTATTAATCTGAGTTAGATTGGCAAAATTTTTTGGCATTTGAAGCTTGTTGTGTCAGAAATGGCACAAGGTAAAATTTAATTGTAAGCCTTTTTACTAAAAAAAGGTTGTATCTCTCAATGAATTTTTTCTAGAAATTGTGATTTGTTATCAATGTGATGAAAAAAAAAAAGACTTTATAGTGCTCAAGCTTGCACATTATCGCTTGGTTTTACCCAAATTGGCCTTAACGGCCTCGTCGGCTAAGTATCCGGCAATATAGCACTTCAATTTTGCACTATAACTGTTAAATATTTACCAAAGCAAATTCCAAGGCAATGAAGGTATATTAAAATAATTCAGCCGATCCTGTATATAATTGGGAGTTCAGAAAGTGTCCCCTTAAATACAGGTGGTGGCTCGATTAATAGGTATAATACACTGTCAGATAGCAAATAAAACTCCGATTTTGTAAACTGGCTGAATTACGTATATACAGGTTCAACTGACACCCCTAATGTAATTATTAATAATAAGGTTAATTATATTTGTTGAATATTCATCTCATTTATTTCGTAAGCTTAATCACTTATCATGCTAACATACTGTACCTTCCACAAATCCAGAACATGGTAAGTATTGAGATTGGAGTGGAGATTTCTTGCACCTCAAAGCACAGAAAAGCTTTCGGTATGTGCATCTCATTACAAAAGCTGCCGTTTCGTGGCACCAAACAGAGGAAAGAAAGTACGAGTCCTCGATTGCTGCATCAACAACACGATCTCTAACCTCACTCCACTTTATTTGTTCCTGTCTTCGGCGATTTTCGTGAGCAGTCACCGAATGCTGCTGAAAATCAGCAGTTTCGCCTACATCCTCCACATGACAGTCGTGCAGCGAAGTCAATTCTGTAGCTGATCAGCCGCATCTAAGCGGCACAGTCTTAGGACAATGAAATATCTTGTCCTCTCGATCCTCTTCTGTCAATTAACGTCGCTTTAAAAGATTCAGGCTTTAAACGCTTCATGACCGGGAAAATAATAAACAAACTCCGACACTGAGAAGCTTCGTCCGCCATTACGGTTTTAGTTTGGCCACATTCTATTCTGAACGATGATTGGTCTGAATAATAATAATGGGAGCCATTGTCATGTGAGCTGGCACAGATGATCATTTAACCTGGGTGGAACCCGTAATTCTAAATTTAGAAGATATGGGTTTAACCCATTTAGAATCCGAGATACGGGTGATTCAATATATCTAAAAATTCAAAATATCTAAAAATTAGAAACTTTTGTCAAGCCGATTTTGAGTAAATCAGAAAAACATTTCGGTGAACTTTATTATTTTATTTGACCATGTTGCAATGTTTCAATCAAGATGAAACTTCGAGACAATGCCGTTCATATTATAACGAAACGACTATAAAATTTTTTAAAAAAATCTATCTCGCGGTTTTTGAAATATGTAGAAATGTGCTAAAACTACAATATCAAGGACTCAGTCAAAAAACTACGGTTTCCTATAGAAAATCGAATCTCCAAAAATATAACGAGAAACGCTTTCAAACTTTCATAGTTTCATCTCATAAACTAAACACACATTTTGACGTAAATTTGAGATTGAAAAATTAAACTTTTATGAGCTTAATTGAAGATTTTCTAGATGTGCTCATACTAATGCAAAATCACAAGTTCGAAATGTTTTTCTGATTTACTCAAAATCGGCTTGACAAAAGTTTCTAATTTTTAGATATTTTGTTTGCCATGTGTCATAGTTTATCGTAATAGTTTTGATTTTTCTAGATGCCATCGCAATCGCTCGGAATTTAGACTCAAGTGATTTCAATGTTTCTCGTTTATCTCCGCAATTTTAAATCTGATTTACAAAATTCTTACACTATTATAAACTTCAAACTTTGTACAATAATTTGTGTAAGTTTCATACTAATTCAATAAAGGAAAGTTAGTTAAACGGCCGATTAAAAATGGTCGGTGCGGCTGCACGGAAACTGGAGGGAAACACCTTAAAAAAGTAAATTTGTAACGCCATTTTTTCGGCCGGTTCGTACGTCGTAAAATTTAAAGGCGTTCCAGTGAATCAATGCCAATGAAACTTGCAGATAATATTTTGCACATCGGTAAGCATGCACAGTAAATGTTTTAAAAAATCCATCGAGCCGTTTCTCAGATTTTTGCAAAAGCCATTAAAATCGAAAATTACCCAAAAATTGCACATGATGCGATGTTAGGAAAAAAGGTAGTTCTCAAGATCGCAAAAGAGAAAGTAAACAAAACTTTCAAGGTTTACAAACATAACATCAAGCTACTTTTTGACATTATCATCAAGTAATTTTAAAAAACCAGTGTTAATCTCTCGATCAATTTAATACCAGTACACAAATAGTAAGGTTTGAAATGTTATTGCGATTTATTTTAATTCAAACATACAGAATTTTTTTATTCCTGCAAAATTTATGTGCCACATACCATATTTTAAGATGCCTATGTGGGATTTTCAATGCGAAATCTTAAACGTGCTAAATTTTACTTTTACTGATTTCAAAGTTTCTTGTTTATCGTCGTCATGGTAATATCGATTTTACCAGAAAATATATATTGCCAAATTTCAATTCAAAACCAGTTATTGGTGAAAATTTCACGTTGATCTGACTTGGAGAAGATAGTCCAGTCATCTAATGAAATTTTTATAGTCGAAGTCAAACTAATTGCAACAGAATTTCTGTCACTGCCAAATGATAGATAGTGGTCAACTTACTAACATACTAAAAGTTCCCCAAAATTCGTGTGGTGGAACATGCTTAGATTAAGCATTTTAATATTTCGAGCGTGTGCCACAGGATACCCACTTCGAGAAAGGTAATAATAAATCAAAACACACAAAATAAAGTTGTTTTAAGCGGTTCTCAACCATCTTGAACTACAATAAATGTTTATCATGTAGAAAAATGTTATTAACAGATAATGAACAAAATATTATTAATAGATGAAAATATTATATTTCGAGCATGTACCACAGGATACCCACTTCGAGAAAGATTTTTTTTTAAAATTTAAAATTTAACTTTAATTGCAAGAAAGGCTCTAATATTGTTACTAGCTAACACAAATGTATTTTTGTCTATTACTTACGTAACACATTTGGTGGATGTGAAAAAGACTGTGCAACATTTCAAGCATCTAGTGATGTTTGACATAACAGGCTCGGGGTTTGGTTCATAATTCAACCGGTCATAAAAAATACAATCCCATAATGCATATCATTTTCTTGGCTTGTCTGGTAACGTCTACATAATGATCGAATTAATCTGATCAAACTGGATGCTAAGGGGGGATTTTGATGGGAATTGAGGGGGGGGGGGGGGGGGAGAGGGGGGCTAACCTACCCGTTTGTCGCATATTCAGGAGAGGTATAAATGTTTATTCATCGTCTTCGCTGAGGTCTGGTGAGGCGGAATTCCTGCAACTCTGTCCTCTACAGGTACCACATGCAGCCGAGCAATCCAGGCCATGTTTTCTGCATGAACATCTCTGGGAGCCACACTCAGATTTACAATTGCACCTAACAATCTCTAACAAAGACACGTGAGCTGCTGGTAGGTCAATTCTTACGGATCTAAGTCTTCCATCTACTAGTTTCCAACCCCAGTCTTGTGGCGGGAGCGCAGCACCTCTCCACTGCTGTACCTGGTGGTAAATCCTGAGGCTGTGGTAGACAGCGGCTACAGAAGTACATGTAGGAGGGAGACATTCGGGCTGTACAAATCAAGTCCAAGTCCGCCATCAAGAACGTAGTTAAAGTTTCCTGTAGGCTCGGTTGTTTTCTCATTCTTCGTTCGATTCCAGATAGCATCAGCCAGGACGGGCTTATTAGCCTTACGTGGAAGGAGCGAGGAATCGTTCTTGATGGCGGCACTCTCCTCCATCGCATTCCCTGGCCACGGGGCCTTACCTACACCACAATTCTCTTGCTCCATGCACAAAACGTGACCTAAAGGTACGGCCAGGCTACGGTAGTATTTGATGGATGTGAAGGGGGGCCTTCCACAAAGGACTGCGCGCATCAAGGAAGATCCGGCGTCTCTGGTCCATCAGTGAATTTTGATGGCTTAATGGTTTTGAAGGTGAAGAAGTACGTGTTTCTAAGTAATACCGCCAACAAGAAACGGCTCATAAATCTTCTTGTGGAGAAACTGCAACTTTCGGGGCGTAATATTATCCACGCCCCAGGAGACGCAGACCTGATGATAGTCCAAATGGCCGTTCAGTCCGCCAAATCAATCACAACAGTCCTTGTAGGAAATGACATAGACCTCCTAGTTTTGCTCTGTCATCATGCTGATAGAAGGGCTCGTGATCTGTTTTTCATTCCTTAGCCAAAGCAAAGTTCAACGACGAGAAAGATTTGGAACATCAAGAAAATCAAGGCTGCACTGGGACCAGAAACTTGCGCAAATATTCTTTTTGTTCACGCAATTCTAGGATGTGATACAATGTCAGGAATACATGGGATTGGCAAGGGTTTGGCTCTTAAGAAGATTATGAAGGATGTACTATTTCAGGAGCAAGCTGAGGTTTTTAATAATGAAGATGCCACAAAGAATGATATTATTGCAGCTGGAGAGAAGTCCCTTTTTTGTCTATACAACGGCCTGTCTGACGAAAGCCTGGATTCGTTACGATATTCGAGATTCTGCCAAAATATCACAACAGGGACTTCGTTTGTACAGCCCGAATGTCTCCCTCCTACTTCTGCAGCCGCTGTCTACCACAGCCTCAGGATTTACCACCAGGTACAGCAGTGGAGAGGTGCTGCGCTCCCGCCACTAGAATGGGGTTGGAAACTAGTAGATGGAAGACTCAGACCCGTAAGAACTGACCTACCAGCAGCTCACGCATCTTTGTTAGAGATTGTTAGGTGCAATAGACCATTTTCGATATATTAAAATTCATACTTGGCTCCGAGGCTTGGGGGAATAAAACAAAAGAAATAACATCAAGGTTCAGCTTTGAATTATTCATTTCTTTTGTTTTATTCCCCCAAGCCTCGGAGCCAAGTATGAATTTTAATATATCGAAAATGGTCTATTGTAAATCTGACTGTGGCTCCTAGAGATGTTCATGCAGAAAACATGGCCTGGATTGCTCGGCTGCATGTGGTACCTGTAGAGGACAGAGTTGCAGGAATTCCGCCTCACCAGACCTCAGCGAAGACGATGAATAAACATTAATACCTCTCCTGAATATGCGACAAACGGGTAGGTTAGCCCCCCTCCCCCCCCCCCCCCTCAATTCCCATCGGAATCCTCCCTTAGCATCCAGTTTGATCAGTTTAATTCGATCATTATGTAAACGTTACCAGACAAGCCAAGAAAATGATATGCTTTATGGGATCGTATTTGTATTTTTATGACCTGTTAAATTATGGACCAAACCCTGAGCCTGTTATGTCAAAAATCACTAGATGCTTGAAATGTTGCGCAGTCTTTTTCACATCCACCAAATGTGTTATGTAAGAAATAGACAAAAATACATTTGTGTAAGCTTGTAACAATATTAGAGCCTTTCTTGCAATTAAAGTTAAATTTTAAGTTTTAAAAAAAAATCTTTTCTCGAAGTGGGTACCCTGTGGTACATGCTAGAAATATAATATTTTCATCTATTAATAACATTTTTGTTCATTATCTGTTAATAACATTTTTCTTCGTTATAAACATTTATTGTAGTTCAAGATGGTTGAGAACCGCTTAAAACAACTTTATTTTGTGTGTTTTGATTTATTATTACCTTTCTCGAAGTGGGTATCCTGTGGCACACGCTCGAAATATTAAAATGCTTAATCTAAGCATGTTCCACCACACGAATTTTGGGGAACTTTTAGTATGTTAGTAAGTTGACCACTATCTATCATTTGGCAGTGACTTAAATTCTGTTGCAATTAGTTTGACTTCAAACCACAGGATGACTGGACTAAGACCGCTTAAAAGCCGATTGAAAAATGTTGGTATCGTCTCCAGAAAACTATATCGAACCACCATAAAAGCGCAAGATACTGATCAGATAATGGGTTGACTTTGTTATATTGTGTCTTCTTTTTCCCCTTTTTAGCGGAGCACTTGCCAGGCCGAAGGCCTGGCTGCGCAGCCCCATACTCATAGAACCTGTGCCGTCATTTTTCATGGTCATGGATAGCGGAATGTTTCGCGGGCGCGCGTGTGCCCGACCTCCGCCGTCACACGGCGTCACACAGGACCGCGCTACGTCGCGCAGGACTAGCTCGCGGGCGCGTATGACGTTGCAAAACATGCGCGTACGACGTCATGTAGAAACCAAAGCGAGGCTTTGTTTTTTGCGCGGTTACACGGCCGAATGTCACGTCAGCTGGGAAAACACTTTGATTGTTTGCTGTGTTTACTGAGCGGAGAAAACGGTTGAAATTAAAGTCGTTATTTTCCTGCATTTTTTCGCGGTTTGCTACTCAAGACAGGGATACTCAGAAGCCGCTTTAGTGGAAAAAGAAGAGCTTCCTGGGATAAAATCTTGCTTCGGGGAACGTCATACATTTTAAAATGCGGGGAGATGTTTGATTTTATTACGGAATCCAGTACCACAGGAGCGGAGAAAACGGACACTAAAACTCTCGAACGTTATGAATATGACGGCGAACAACCTTTGCCGAAGAGGAGAAACACTGGACATCGGACAAAACATAAGCAGAAAAGCAAGTAACGTCTAAATGTGATTTGCAAAAATTGTTTAGTTTAATAATAAGACTTAAGCGTGAGCTTAAGTTAAATATGTTAATTTTACCAGAAGAATTTTCTCCAAGTTTTTGCATTCAGAGCTAAATTTACAACTTTGAATATCCGTGGTTTTGGCAATGAAGCGAAACAACGCTCTGTTTTTGATTTTGCGAAAAATTCCCGTTCTGATTTTATTTGTTTACAAGAACCTTTAGCGACAAGACAAAATGCGATAAATTCTCTGACAGCTAAATGAAATGGCGCGGTAAAAGTTTCTGGTCGCCCGCTCTTGGTAAACAAGGCGGCGTTGCCATTCTTGTCGCTGAAGATACTGATTTCAAATGTTTACAATGGAAAAAAAGATTCTTCTGGTAGAATTGTTAGTGTTTTAACTTAACTCGACGACACGAAAATTAATTTGGTTTTATACTTATGCACCCACGAATCCAAGTGAAGGTAAGCTTACTTTTATGACACAATTCATGAATATTTTTTCCGAACTCTTTTAAAATTATTGCTGGCGATTTTAACTGCATTGAAAACGTTTCTGATAAGTTTGGAGGAAATCCTACAATTTCCATGGATTTGAAAGATCTGCACAGTGTTCTCTGGCGCAAAAAAACACGGCCGACTGAAAAATACAATGCACATGGTAATAATGCAGATAAAACTATCGGTACACGTTTGGATAATTTTTTTATTGCTCAGGACTTGTATGATTCCTTTTTAAAATGTGAAATTTTGCCTTGTGTTTTTTCCGATCATGATTCTGTTGATTTAAGCCGCAATTTGCATAATGCATTTTCCCGTGGACCAGGACTTTGGAGGCTAAATTTAGAATTTGATATTTGCGATATGATCTCAGAAATTATTAAGAAACATGCATTGTACTGGAAAGCATTTACTTCCATTCAAGCTTTGTGGGATTTTCTAAAAGAATCTATAAAATTAGTTGCTATAGATTTTGGTCGAAGTAATGTACCAGTCAATTCCAAGACCGCCCATCCCCTCCCCGGGCAAACCCCCGGGCATTTGACTTTTTCTAAAAAAAATTGTCAAATGCCCCACTATGTGGGCAGTTTATACGGTCAACTGCCCCACCGTGCAGGGCTTCACAGAGCGTCAAATGCCCCTTCCGTCCGGGCAAGGAAGGATTAAAGTAACTAGTTACAGTGGAGTTCGTTGGGAAATTTGATACTACGTTGCGAAGTTGTCAATTACATTTGTCAGTTTGCCAACCAAATTGCGAACTTTGAAACGAAGTTGGCAACTTCGGTGCCAACAAATCCTGTATGTAAAGTCTGAAGTTGTTCTTAAACGCTATTTGCGAAGTCAAAACAATTTTTTAGCCGATCTGGATGGTTTTCTTTAACATTATTTTGTAGACTTGCCAAGACAAATCTATAAACTGGTGCTGTTCGAATTGTTTTCGAGGTGAGATCACGTACGCTGTAAGATGCATGCCGCTATTTCAGTTGTGGTTTTGAATTTGACCAACATATAAATCGTATGTTATCTTTCATGTTCACTTTAAATATCTTGCAATCTTTGCATGTGCTGTTGTCTGTTGTTTATAATATTATATCTCTTAGCTTAAATAGTTTCAGCGAAAAAATAGAATGATATTGCAACTTCTGAACATATGTATCGAAACACTAAATGTAGACAAAGATCTTGATAAGTCACTTTCCTTTTGTCCGTTGATATGATTTCTAAATACACGTAGAACCGGAAAGAATGGATTACGAAATCTTTTACCTTGCGACCGCTGACCAACGTTTTTGTTGAAGTCAAATGCCGCCCCGTCGGGCCTCGTTTCACGTCAAATGCCCCACTATGCGGAGCTAACCTCTCGTCAAATGCCCGGGGTATGCCCGGGGGGGGGGGGGGGGGGATGGGCGGTCTTGGAATTGACTGGTACATAAACAACGCATATTAAGTTATAAATCGCGATATTAAAAGGCCACGCAACTATAAATTCTTTGATCGAAGCTAAACGGGCTCTTATTGAAGGAGATAGCTCAGCGAAAACCACCATAGAAACGCTTGAAAGAGAAATTCGGGCCATTAATTTATCCCAAATGAGAGGAAGCCAAATTCGTAGCAGAGTCAAATGGCTTGAAGAAGGTGAAAAACGTACCAAATTCACGTGCTCAGAAAAATACTGTTGAATCTATTTATAACTCAGCCGGTGTTGAAGTCTTTTCACAAGATTCCGGCCCATTTCGATTTTTACCGTAATTTGTACTTGCAAGAACCTGTTAATTTAACAGTCCAAACCGAATTTTTGAACAATCTTGTAAACAGATTAAGTGAGAGCAAAATTGTATCCTGCGAAGGATTTTTTTCTTTGGCTGAAATTACCCACGCAATTCAGGGAAAACCCCCGGTTCAGACGGATTACCTCGACATTCGCTAAATTGTGGGATCTTTTAGGCCCTATTCTGTTCGAAATTATAAATTTAGTTTGGAAAATAATTCTCTCAGTGATTCAATGCAAGGAAGCGTGACTAGATTACTTTACAAGAAAGATGACAAGAAAAACCTCAAAAATTGGTGGCCCGGCCATTTCGCTACTCAATGTTGATTACAAAATTTGTTCAAAAGCTCTTACAAACAGACTTTCAAAATTGTTACCCTCGATTATTTCAAGAAGATCAAACTTGTTCCGTCTCAGGTAGGACGATTTTTGAGAATTTATTTCTCTTGCGTGACACTCTAAATTATATAAATATTACCAATGAAACTGGTATCTTGCTGAATATTGATCAAGAGAAAGCCTTTCACAATTGACATGGTAGAAAAACATTGGAAAACTTTTTACCAATGTTTTAAGTCGTTTTGGATTTGGCCCTAATTTCCAGCGGTGGATTTCTACATTATACTGTCAAGCAAATATGAAAATTATAGTTAATGTTTTTTTGACCAAAGAAATTCCACTCGAGTGGGGGGTGAGGCAGGGAGATCCCCGGTCTCCACTTTTGTACATTTTATGCGCAGAAGTTTTGGCGACCAGTATAAGAAAGGATGATACTATTGAAGGTTTTCTCATTCCAGAAGCCTGAGGAAAGCGTTTTAAAATTCGCCAATAAGCGGATGACTCCACATGTTTTGTAAAGGACATTTTTTTCTTTAGACAAATTGTTTACCTTTATACTTCACAAATACGAGACAGGTACAGGGACTAAATTAAACGTGGCAAAGAGTACAGAAGCCATGAGGTTAGGAGCTTGGTGCTCACGTCCGGACACTCCTTATGGCCTCCTTACCACGCCTTTCCAAGCTAGATTAAAATTTGAACCTGTGAAAGGTTGTGGGGTGTTTTCACTCCCACCCCATCGGCACTACTCATTACTAGGTTTTTAGTTAATGTTAAGACTATTTTCTTTTTCGTTAAGACCATACTTTATGGTATAGGTTTTTCGAAATAAAGCAACTTTTCACAATGGCACCGAGAACTCTCGGGACACTGTAAGGAACATAAGGAATGACATCACAACACAGTTGCAAATTGGCCCGGGGGGAGGGGGGGGGGAGGGGGGCTGGGACTCTGAGACCCTTAACCTATACTAGACCATTTTAGCTGCATTTTGCAACCCTATTCTAGAATAAACACCGAAAAATCCTACCCTATCCTAGACCTTTTCTAGACTCACTATTTTGCAGAAACTTGTTCACTATCACAGTCTAAGATACCAGGGGTCAGTAAAAATCCAATAACTTCTGAAAAAATGCAAGGACCACTTGAACAAACAGTAGCAAAATATAGCTGGATCTTTGTGCAGATCAGGATCATGCAATGAACTAAATAAAAAACTTTAACATGCAAGGCTGATCAGACAGCAAATTCGTTCGATTTCTTTTAATAAGATTTGCCCGATATTTCGGTTAGACAAAACTAACCTTCATCAGGGGCTAGGAAAGCTAAGTGAAGATGGGAAGCAAACGGTTACAATATTTAAAATGGGCTAAGATAAAATGCTGACACACGATAGGCTAATAAACAAGTAACGGTTGAAAACAAAATGTCGTACAGCACACCTTACCGATTTTTCCATTTGCCAGTAAACCTCGACTAAATTCTTCATGCAACTGATCAGTTTTGTGGAAAATGATACCCTATTCTAGACCAAACATTTCTGATTACTATACCCTATCCCAGACTAAACTGCTTGAAAACCATACCCTTGACAGCGGCACATACCTATATAGCTCATATATGGGAGTACCCCCTCCCCCCGGGCAAATTGATTTCTCCCGAATGACCAAATAGAAATTTTCTGCTTTGTGGTGTCATCCGAATATTTGTGAAATACAACAGTCAAAGCTTGTGACTCTATAAATAATTTAGCTACTGGCAACTCATCATTCAATACCAGAAATGACTAAAGGAATCATGTGCAAACCAGAAAGGACTTTCAAGTGGACCAAACGACCGGAAATGAACTATATAAATAATCCCTTATGGACTAGACTTTCAAGTGACTCATGTAAACCAGAACTGACCCTGTATTATTGTAACCGGAAATGACTAGCTTTATAACGCAGGATGCCTTGTAACCGGAAATGACTAGCCTCTCAGGATAATATTGTAAACTTTAGGGATTTGTTATTGATGAATAAAACATTTTAAAAGAAAAAAAAAACACTTTTGTTGTGTTTAGCGGAGAAAACGGTTTGCAAAATCGTTTTTCCCTGCTTTTTTTCGCGGTTTGCTACTCAAGAGAGGTTTCACATTTCAGAAACAGTGAGCTTTTGTGGAATTTGTGCAGTCTAAATGCACTGTGCAGACGGTCGCGTAATAAGCTTACTGTTTTTGAGAATTGCTAAAATTGAAAAATAACCTGGTCGTCAATCAAGTCACTTTTCATTACCACTCGGGGGGACGAAGGCCACCATATATCAAATTAAAGCTTATCATGTGTAGATTTCAAAAACATATGATGGAAATGTTGTAAGAGTAGCTTAAGGGAGTCACGTGACCTTGAATTTTGCATATTTAGCATAATTCGATAATATGCTAAAATGCGGCTTTTAGCAAGTAAATCTGTAGATTCTGCATTAAATAAGGCAGGGATAGATAAGATACTAGTAGTTCCATATTGGAAGTGAAGTGCTGCCTCATTATGAGTTGCTGGTGAAGCTGGTTAAGAATCTTGGAAACGTCGGGTTGACGTAAATCAAATTTACGCCATCGCCGTGAAATTGGGCAAAATCCTTCAGTTCTGTACATTCCGAAAGGTCTTAGATTTTTCCCATAATCTACTTGTCGTGATTTCGTGCCGGTTTATATTTTTCCGATTCTCGAATCATACGCCTCAGATTTAGACGAATACATAACGTTTGTTTAATAAAAAGTACACTGGACAGCGAAGGAATAAATATAAGCGTGGTAGGAATCCCAATTAATTGTTTGCCTTCCATGAATTTTTATTTCATGAAGCAGCCTCGGGAGCAAAAATTCACCGCCGATGAAGATGTAAACAATGAACATGTCTTGCGAAAAGTTTCTTGCGAGTTTCGCTTGCGCTAGTGAATGTTTCTCGGGCGAAAATAACCTGAAAGCGATCACTTTTTTCATCTAATTTTCTTTTTTTATGTTTCGGATACAGAAGAATATTAGATGCGTTATGCGTTACTGGAAAGGTTTCAAATTACTTTTCACATTATGTAAATTGCAACATTTTTACCTCAACTGAAAAAAATATAGAAAGGGCTAAATTTGTTTCCTTCCTCCTAAATTATCACTTCTGTCGTTAACTTTGATTAAATTTATAAGTTTCATTCAAAACTTATTATAATAATGGCAGGAATACTTCCAGCAAAACTCTCAATTCGAAAAGTTGTTTTGACCCCGGTTCCGGACCAGACAAAATAAACTGAGATTCATGGCTTCGAAAGGCCACTTTGCGGCTACATTTTGCATTCACTTCAAGTGTCGGAAACACACACCAGCTAGTTACATAATTTAATAAAACCAGTAACAACCGTCAGGAAACTCTGATATACAGTGTACGGCCTTTTTTCAACGGTAAGTGCAAAGTATGCATCGATTTGTATTTTTCAGTACTCAAGTGGACACGCTATTTAATTTGCGTACGATCTGCTGAGTCTTCTTGTTTTAGAAGGTTAACGCGCTTCTTTGTTAGCATGCTCACACTATTCCAATAATCTCTATCATCAAATCGTGAACTAACATGCATGCAGATTCCTTAGCAGATTCCCAAGACATGTATACTAAGCTTATTTTCCAATATGCCTAATACAGCGATGCCCAAGTATACGCTCCTAGCGTCTTGTTCCACAGAGATCCAGCAACTACGTTGACCATGTTCAACTGATTTCCAGTGTACTTTTAGACATCATCACGTCGAACGGATAGCAGAAAATGTTTGAAAACTAGTCAATAATGGCGCCGGTCGAAACAGAAACAGCTAGTCGTGCATCTATGCATGCTCGAGTCGGCTTGTCATCACTTCGTTTTGATTGGATGCCGAGGCTCTCCCGAGACTGCCGACGGTCTCGTTGTAGATCTTCTTCCGCTCTTGATTGGTTCTCAAACAATATTCATTGTTACTTTCGGAAAACCGAGACAGACAGAAGGACAGAAGGACAGAATTCTCAATTCTCGATTCTACACGATTAGTAGACTGCATGCCGGCAGCAATAATGTCTGTTAAGTATTTCGTCACTTTTAAGGATAAATAGTCACGTGACAGTGACGTTACTTCCGGCCGCGGAAAAAACCTTCAATTTTTGTCTATCTTTTTGCTATTTTCCCTTTTTTTCTTTTATGTGATTCAAAAATACAATTCAGAGCATTTCTACCATAATGATTGGTGTTTCTCATGGGTAATATGTTGAAAACGTTACACTCACACTTAAGAGACTTTAGTCAAAGTCAACGTTCTCTTCATCCAGTTCTACCTGGATGTCCTCCTCTTCATCTGGCTGCTTAGAACAAGTTGTTAGGCGGCAATGGTCGGAGCTCTTTAACCCATTTCGAATGTAGTCACATGAATCATCATTACAGGCCTTCTTGCACATACATGACATAAGCTCTATTACAGCTCTTGGTGCCGGGAGTCCACTCATCCAATCTATCACCAATCTCTTTTGAGATTGAGAGACCAGCCATGATCAACTGGAGATGGAACGTCGTTGTTTCGTAGATAATTTCTCCATATCGCCGCTTGATAGTTGGCTCGCCGGCAATACTTATACAAGCTGTCCTTGCATGGAGGGAAATGATGGGATTCCGCTTCACCTGAATGAATATATGAATATATACACAGACAAATGCTTCTAACTGCATCAAAAGATCTTCAGACATCAACCAGTTTTCTCCAAGTTGCTGGAACGTGCGTTGGTATTCCTTTTTACTCAGTAACTTATTCAGGGGCAAAGGCACTCACTACACCACAACCCGTGAATGCGTGCAAACCTGGTAGTGCCTTGCACGCATCCTGGCCAATAACGTGGGTTATTCTTCCAATGTCTACATACCGAGCGTTCAGTTGAGAAACACAACGCTGATAAATCGGTACATCAATGGAAAATGAAAACGCAAGGCACAGGATTCTAACGTCTGTGACTTCTGAGGATACAATGATTGATCTATATCGCTGCTCATTTGCTGCATGTTGCACATGTAGGAGAAGTCGTGTATGAGCCTCTTCTTGTTCGGATCTTAGCTCTTCTTCTTCCTCTACTCTCTGGCAGTGATCTTGTAGCATCGGTTTCCACATGTTACATGTAGCTCCTTGTCTTCCAGTCTCTCGTGACTCGGTGTTTTTTGCCAGTGTTCTACAACAAATCTGATAAGACTTGTTTTGTTGTCACCATTGCGTAAAAAGTTCTTGAATTGCTTGACCTTCTGGCCAGCCGCAAGGTTCTTGAAAGTTATTGCATCACTTTCACCTCTGAGTTCTCTTTCTGTTGATTTAATGCAATGTCTCTATTCACGTCAAATACCACATCCACTCTATTGCTACTCTCTCCCTCGCGCAACACTCTAGATAAAATCTTGTCTGCGATCTCACCAAATGTAAGATAATCTACCTTCAGCTTTTGGACCAGAGCCATCCCATCTAATAGGTAAGCTGAAGGCCTTGTTACTTCTTCTGTTGGCTGTATCAATTTCTCTAATTCTTTGCCAAGTTGTGCCTTATTGGTCTTGCGGGGAAAGCCATTGTTGCAGGCCAGGGAAGCAGGAAGAGGGCCTAGTGTGCTTTAACACATCTTGCATTTGTAGATTGCGGCTTTCAGCAATTATGATCATCCAAGCAAACAATTTCGATCAGCGCGCAGAACAGTTTCTGTGTCTTTGCCCTTTGCCACCGTCTTGGTCTTCGATAAAGCACTGAGGTTTTCAACTTTTGCTTCTTCAACTTGTGATTGAACTTAACCGTTGGGGGCTGTGATTCGAGACGGGTCTTCTTGAAATCAGCGTAGGCTGCCTCGCCAACTTTATACATGTAGGCGGTCGCAAGGTCCTCTGCTATAGCAGTAGTGGCAACAGTTCCTGTTGAGATGCTGGACAGTTGCATATGACCTGCAAATGGATCTGTTCAGTTCTTGATTAAATCAACCATTGCGGCAACATCTTTCTCATCTTGGGCAATGTGAGACGAGTGAAGGTCAGCAAGGCCGTGCTTCCCTTTGGCATAGCCAACCATTTCGCGCAAACTGCGCAGGAACAAAGTTCTGAATTCTGCCGTCAAGTAGTACCTCTTTACGGCTCCAGGTTTCAAACCAAAGCCCTTGGTGCTCCCAGGTGTTTTGGTATCTTTATCTACGGTATCTTTATCTATATATCAATTAATTAATGTAATAGTGTTAAAAACCAATAAAATCCAATCCAATCCAATCCAATCTACGGTTTCTTCAAGAGTCTGGTCAACGGGAATTCTTCCAAATGTATTGTCGTCGTTCAACTGAACTGAAAATCCATTTCCCATGAACTCGTGTACCTCGGGGTGCTAATCTGGTAGACTTGTCATATGGCTATAATAAGCTGACATGTATCTTGCGTAGTTGATAGCATCGTAGGAAAAGCACCATGGGATCATATGGCGACCACAGGAGAGATGGAGTTCCCAATTCCTTCTCTAGAGGCACGGATCATGTGAAGTTGTAGCTCGATCATGTCTATATGGGACATCCAGAATGCTTAAAGGGGGCCATTGGTATTCCGGAGATGAACAGTGGATTCAGCAAAAAGTTCATCAGCTAGGGTACCAATTTCATCGAGACATGTTTGTACTTGACGATTGTCCTCTGGGTGCGACTCGTCAAGCCACGGATAAAATCCTTCCAATGCCACCCTCATGAATGCTTCGCAAGCCAGTTTGTGCACACGAACACCCCTGTTATAGTTTCGGCCTTCCAGAACTACAGACACGGAGCCCTCAGCCACTACCCCAGCTTCAATGAATAAGTCATTTAGACCAGCATGCAGGAACCTTTCACCGATGTCAGAGATCAATGTACCAAGGGTATGAAAAGTTCCAAGACGTAGAACTATGGGCTTGAACTTCTCATACTCCTTGCACTTCACCTCAAACTCCTTGGCATAGATGGCCTGACAGAAAACACATATCATGCTTGTGAGATGGAGCGAGCGCATGATAGTGAGTGATCGTTTGAGGGCTTCGTTGACAGTGGAAACATCAGTGGCTGGTGCATTAATGGTCGGAAAATGGCCCACATTATTGGCAATGATGGCGCCTTTGTCGTGAATCGTGATGTTAAATTAAACCCAGTTCAGCTGCTGACCTTTTGTTGGTGGGCTGCATAATGTAGACGAGCAAGGATGAACAGCAGATTCTTCTTTCCAAACTCTTTAAGAATTATTTCGCCGTCAACCTCCTTCACTTTTCTTGGCGGGGGCCATTCGGGATTTGGTCATCGGCAACCTGTACACTAAGAATGCCTTCGTGATCGCGGATTTCATCAGCTTTTTGCAAGTCAAGAGAATTTGGACTGATTACTTTTGTGTTATCATCAGTACAATGTATTATGCAATAAGGCTCAGTTCTTTGTCTTTTACGAAGTATGCTTCATATTTGTTCACATCTTTGAGGACTGTATTTACCATAAAAACAAGATGGCTTCCTTGTACATTTTGTGCCCAGTCTTTTAGACCACAGGGTGAGCACAGGGAAACCATACCGGTGATAAATCGCTTGATGATAAAGCATGCATCTAAAATAACACTAAGTATCTTATCTTTTACTGCTTTTCATATGTTATAAAATGAAGTTTTGAATCCCATAACAGAAAAAAGCAAAAAAAAATAAGGAAAATAGACAAAAATTGAGGGATTTTTTACCGCAGCTGGAAGTGACGTCACTGTCACGTGACTATTTATCCTTAAAAGTGACAAAATGCTTTACAGACATTATATCTTATCTATGCCTGCTTTATTTTATGCAGAATCTACAGAATTACTTGCTAAAAGCCGCATTTTAGTATATTATCGATTTATGCTAATTATGCAAAATTCAAGGTCACGTGACTCCCTTAAGCTACTCTTACAACATTTCCATCATATATTTTTGAAATCTACACATGATAAGCTTTAATTTGATATATGGTGACCTTCGTCCCCCCGAGTGGTAACGATCCGCCATTTTTAGCCACTAGGCCCATGGACTTATTCTTGTGCTTCCAACTTTTCACCTAGTTAAGCTTATTATCATCGTTTCTGTTCAGAGAGCTCCGCTGTTAGGCTAAGCCTATCTATAAAAAAACTTTAACATGCAAGGCTGATCAGACAGCAAATTCGTTCGATTTCTTTTAATAAGATTTGCCCGATATTTCGGTTAGACAAAACTAACCTTCATCAGGGGCTAGGAAAGCTAAGTGAAGATGGGAAACAAACGGTTACAATATTTAAAATGGGCTAAGATAAAATGCTGACGCACGATAGGCTAATAAACAAGTAACGGTTGAAAACTAGAAACGGTTAGTAATGATAATAACAATAAATATGTGGAAGATTAAATTTCGTCGCGTCTGTTCATTCCACTAGGTTCAAATGTATTGGCTATAGTGATTAAATATGATTCTCTTGCTTTACGGATCATGTCTCTATTAGAATTAATGAGTTCTAATGGGATGATTTGGAGGTCGGTAATGGAGTGTCCGGTGAGGGCAAAGTGATCTGACACGGCAGTAGGTTGATCCTGATGTTCTTTCTTCAGGGCTTTCTCAACTGCACGTCTGTGTTCCCCAAATCGATCGCTCACTTGTCGTTTTGTCTCACCAATGTATTGTATATGGCATTTGGCGCATTGGATCATATAGATGACGTTAGTGGATGTGCAGCAGATGTGATGTCGTATTTGTCGTGTTTCACCTGTAGAGAAGAAGGTGTAAAACGTGGTTCCTTCTTTGATAAAGGGACATGTTTTACACCGATTTCTGTTACAACGGAAAATTCCAGGTGTTTGAGGGGGTGGTCTGCGGTGTACAGCTCTGACAAGAATGTCACGCAAGTTCTTGGATCTGCGGTAGGAAATCAAAGGAGGGAAAGGGAATGCTTCTTTGCATCTTTTAGAAGAATGAAGGATGTTGAGATTTGTTTGAATCACTTTAGGTATGTTAGGGAGGGCTCGATTGAATGTTACTACGAAGGGTATCCTGTTTGTTACTTTCGTGTCAGTTGATGTTTCCAAGGCTGTACTACGTGGAATAGAATTTACTTTCTGGATTTGTTCCTTTACAAAGTGATGATTATGCCCTCTCTTGACCAAATGTCTTGTAAGGGCTTTTGTTCTTTTGCTGAAAAGGGCGTCTGTTGAGCAGATCCTGCGTAGTCGAAGAGCCATGCTATATGGGATAGATTGCTTGGTGTGGGAGGGGTGGCAGGACGATTTTAGGAGGTACTGGTGCTTATCTGTAGGTTTGACGTAAAGATCAGTTTCTAATTTTCCGTTGGTAAGGAGAACGCGAACATCTAAGAAGGGGATTTCAGTGTCTGAGAAAGAGCTGCTAAACTTGATAGTAGGATGCAAGCTATTTAAATATTCGATGAAATCATGAAGTTTCTCTTCGCCATGGGTCCAGAGAAGGAATATGTCATCAATGTAACGCCACCAAATAAGGGGGGAGTTTGAAGCAGATGCTAGGGCTTTTTGTTCGAATTTACCCATGAAAAGGTTGGCGTAAGATGGAGCCATTTTTGTACCCATTGCTGTGCCGTTAATTTGTCTGTAGTACTGATCGTTGAAAGTAAATGTGTTATTTGTGAGAATCATGCGAATGAGATCGCAAATTCTTGTAGTCTTGACTGTTTGGTTAAGACGTTGGTCCAGGAAATCACTACAAGCTTGGATTCCGTCTTTGTGTGGTATGTTGGTATAAAGGGAGGACACGTCCAGAGTTACAAGTAGAACCACATCAGGAAGTTGACTGATGTCATTAAGTTTGTTGAGAAAGTGTGTCGTGTCTTTTATGTAAGATGGAAGATTCGAGACAAGTGGTTGAAGATGGAAGTCGACAAATTGGGATATGCGTTCAGTCGGATGGCTATTGCTAGAGACTATACGGCGTCCAGGGTGACCTTGTTTGTGTATTTTGGGGATGGTGTAGAAGCGACCTGGTTTTGGTGTGTTCTCTTTAAGATATTTTGCTGTATCATCGTCAATCATGTTGTCTGATTGGAGGCCAGTGACGTATCTTTTAACACATTCTTGGGTGAGAGGGGTAAAATCTTGGTCAATTTTCTCGTAGAACTGTGTGTCGTTTAGTTGTCGAAGGCATTCCCCTTCGTAGTAACATTCAATCGAGCCCTCCCTAACATACCTAAAGTGATTCAAACAAATCTCAACATCCTTCATTCTTCTAAAAGATGCAAAGAAGCATTCCCTTTCCCTCCTTTGATTTCCTACCGCAGATCCAAGAACTTGCGTGACATTCTTGTCAGAGCTGTACACCGCAGACCACCCCCTCAAACACCTGGAATTTTCCGTTGTAACAGAAATCGGTGTAAAACATGTCCCTTTATCAAAGAAGGAACCACGTTTTACACCTTCTTCTCTACAGGTGAAACACGACAAATACGACATCACATCTGCTGCACATCCACTAACGTCATCTATATGATCCAATGCGCCAAATGCCATATACAATACATTGGTGAGACAAAACGACAAGTGAGCGATCGATTTGGGGAACACAGACGTGCAGTTGAGAAAGCCCTGAAGAAAGAACATCAGGATCAACCTACTGCCGTGTCAGATCACTTTGCCCTCACCGGACACTCCATTACCGACCTCCAAATCATCCCATTAGAACTCATTAATTCTAATAGAGACATGATCCGTAAAGCAAGAGAATCATATTTAATCACTATAGCCAATACATTTGAACCTAGTGGAATGAACAGACGCGACGAAATTTAATCTTCCACATATTTATTGTTATTATCATTACTAACCGTTTCTAGTTTTCAACCGTTACTTGTTTATTAGCCTATCGTGCGTCAGCATTTTATCTTAGCCCATTTTAAATATTGTAACCGTTTGTTTCCCATCTTCACTTAGCTTTCCTAGCCCCTGATGAAGGTTAGTTTTGTCTAACCGAAATATCGGGCAAATCTTATTAAAAGAAATCGAACGAATTTGCTGTCTGATCAGCCTTGCATGTTAAAGTTTTTTTATTTAGTTCATTGCTGATCCTGATCTGAACAAAGATCCAGCTATATTTTGCTACTGTTTGTTCAAGTGGTCCTTGCATTTTTACAGAAGTTATTAAGCCTATCTATATATATATTATTGATGCACTATGCGAATCAGTAGGATTTTAGAATTGTTTTTCTAGTATAACCCTTTCAGCTTTGTTGTCGCGGTTTGACCCATTGTTGGATATCTGAAATGTAACATATATTGATACGCTGAGCCTAGCAGCGTAGCTCTCTGAACAGAAAGCCGATGATAAGCTTAACTAAGGTGAAAGGTCGGAAGCACAAGAATTAGATTGACGATCGCGCTACTTTTCAATTTTAGCAATTCTCAAAAACAGTATTACGCGATCGTCTGCACAGTACATTTAGACCGTACAAAAGTTCACAAAACCACATTTTTCTCGGTCTAGAATAACTAGTATGACTTATTTCCGAATAAAATACACCTGTTACGTATCAAAACTTGCCCGAGAAATTGATGTGGAAATGAAATTGCAAAAAAATACAAACATATTTGCATAAAGCGACGCGAGTGAAGTTAGACCTATAAAATCCAAGTCTTGTTTTGTTTACATAAAATCGCTTTTCAACCTAGTCAACCTATGTAATGAATGAACAAACACATAAAAATGGACAACACAACCTTCTTTCGAAAAATTTTATTCAAATCTCAATAAGTTTAAGTTCAAAAGCAAAACGCGTACCATATATAGCGCATCGAGGCCGAACTGTCTTTGATGAAATTTAAGAAAACAATAGGACTGAATTTGAGCACGTTTTATAAACATTTCTCCAAAACTAACGAGAATACAAAGAGAAAGTCAATCACAGATTGATATCAACATAAATTCCCATCGAAAAATGTAATTTGTTTTACCTTTAAAGTCCCTCGACTGCTTAGAAATTCTTTAAATCTCCGCTTCTTCGGTTCTGAAATCCGAAGAAACATCTCCCCGCATGGCTCCCGCATTGCTCCCGCATTGATAAAAATGTATGAAATTCCTCGAAGCAAGATTTTATCCCTGAAAGCTCTTATTTTTCCACTAAACCGCGAAAAAATGCAGGGAAATAACGACTTTAATTTGGAAACGGTTTTCTCCGCTAAACACAGCAAAAGATGCAACTAAAGTGTTTACCGAGCTGACGTGACATCGCCGTGTAGCCGCGCGAAAAACAAAGCCTCGCTTTGGTTGCAAAATTGCTAATATCCCGAATGTGGTGTGGCGTCATACGCGCATGTTTTGCGACGTCATACGTGCCCGCGAGCTAGCCTTGCGCGGCGCACGGACCCACATGTTACGGACGCGCACCCGCGAAACATCCCGCTAGTCATGACCATGAAAAATGACGTGCATAGGTTCTATGAGTATGGGGATCCGCGAGCGTCGTCCCACAAGAGCTCCGCTATAATTACATGTAAAGCCGAAATAGGTCATTGAGATCATTAAGATTTCATGTGCTCTTGCAAAGAAATAAAGTACTGTTTGGGTTCTATAACATGTGATTGTATCGTGTCTCTGGGTTTGGACGAGATGAGTGCTTCCCTTACACAATATACAGGGACTGTGAACTAAAAAACTAGCTAAGTTCAGACGTTATCATAGGGTCCCACTCCTCATGGTAGCCGATGACAATTGCATCACGGCAAGCTCGTCAGAAGCCCACCCATTGCTCGCCAAATGTAGCATCACAAGCTCAAAGGTCGTGTCCACTCAAAACGCGCACGAGAGAGAGGTGGCATCTCTCCTTTTCGTGCGTGTGCCACTCGCGCGCGCGTCCTTAAAATTTCGGCCAATACATAAACCGGCGCCTGCAACGCAGGCTATGGTTCATGTGACGTTTGCAAGAAACAATTCCCTGAAGTACCATACTACGGAACACCAAAATAAAATGACTTAAAATGAAATGGGGCACCAAACGAATAAACCAATGAAAAGAAAGATAAAAAGAAAAAGCGAATTACGCAATATAAGGTGTACTATTGAAAAACCTACCCGCTAGCAGAACAGCCTGGAAATCTCTTGAATCTGTACCGAACAAGTTACTGGCCGAGCAAGTGTAAGTGCCTGTCTGATTTATTGGAGAAATCACCTTGCCAATGCCACTTGCCAGAAGAGTGTGGTTCTTTAACAACTTCACTTGAATAGGAGGAGTTCCTTCAGCTGAACACCAGAATAAATGGTCTCTTACCGTCTTCAAGATTGAAAATGGGATCGTTATTTTTGGTTTATCTGCCGGAAATGATTATAAAGAACTTGTTATAACAAATATATCTGATTGTTTTAAAATATTTTTTGTCTAAAACAACGGCACCGACAAATTTTGCCCAATTTTTTTATGGTTAAGACATAAATACTGTAATTGGTAGTTGGAGACAAAGAAATATTGAAAATAGTATACTTTCCTAATATATATAGATAGGCCAAGCCTAACAGCGTCGCACTTTGAACAAGCTTAACTAAGGTGAAACTTAACTAAGGTGAAAGGTTGGAAGCACAAGAATTAAGATTAACGACCAGGGTATTTTCAATTTTAGCAATTCTCAAAAACAGTATTACCCGACCGTCTGCACAGTACATTTAGACCGTACAAAAGTTCACAAAAACAACTTTTCTCTGTCTAGAATAACTAGTACGACTACTTTCCGAATAAAATACAGTTTTTGTTTGTCAAAAATTGCCCGAGAAACTGATTTGGAAATCAAAATTGCAAAAATACACAAACATAAGCTTATTTGCATAAGGCGACGCGAGTGAAGACAGAAAATCTAAGTCTTGTTTTGTTTACATAAAATCGCTTTTTAATCTATGTAATGAATGAACAAAGACATAAAAACGGACAACACAATCTTCTTTCGAAACATGTTATTCAAATCTCCATTAATTTATGTTTAAAAGCAAAACACGTACCATTTATAGCGCATCAAGGCAGAGCTGTCCTCGATGAAATTCAAGATAACAACACGACTTAATTTGAACACGTTTCATAAACATGTCTCCAAAACTTAAGAGAACACAAAGGAAAAGTCGATCAAAAATTGACATTAACATAAATTACCATCGAAAAATGTGATTTATTTTACCTTTAAAGTACTGGACTGCTTGGAAATTCGTTAAAACTTCTTCGGTTCTAAAATCCGTAATAAAAACAAGGCATCTCCCCGCATTGCTCCTGCATTGATAATATGAAGTTCCTCGAAGCAAGATTTTATCCCTGAAAGCTCTTCTTTTTCCACTAAAGCGGCTTCTTAGTATCCCTTAATTAGTATCCCTGTCTTGAGTAGCAAACCGCGAAAAACTGCAGGGAAATAACGACTTTAATTCTCCGCTAAACACAACAATCCAACTAAAGTGTTTACCGAGCTCACGACTGTGTGGCCGCGCGAAAAACGTAGCCTCGGTACTTCTCGGTTTGCTTTCAAAATTGCTAAGATCCCGGATGTTGTTCCAACACGGGCGGGCACACACGCGCCCGCGAAACATTCCGCTAGCCATGACCATGAAAAATGACGGGCATAGGTTCTATGAGTATGGGGCTACGCAGCCGGGCCTTCGGCCAGGCGAGTGCTCTGCTATAAAGTAACAAAGTAAGGGTCGATTGAATGGTATTTGAAAATGCCTAACAAAGACTGCTGGCCCTACTGACGGGCATTAACTATTCAGACCGGGGGGAGGGGCGGAAAGCGGCCGCGCTGACTTTCAACGTTTATATCTTTAGAAGCGTTTAACCAATACCAACCAAGCTTCATGACTTTTTCTGAAAATTATCTTGGAACACTTTGTTGTGACAGATTTTTGTTTATGACATGTGACGTTTGTATGGCAACCGTGTTTACCAAAATTTGGTAAAATTCTTAAATTAACTTTTAATTTAAACGGTAAATATTTTTTAAATGGACGCCAATCCGAATGATGACGCAATTTCCACGTCAAATGAAGTCATCATGTCAAGTGACCTAAACTTAGAAGTTTTGGACGCTACTATAAAATCTCCAAGTTTCATAGTTCCCACCCCCTCTCCCCCCCCCGCCCGCAGCCCCAGAAGATTGAAAAAAGTTGCTTCAGAGAATTGGCTGTGACAAAACGAGGTAAGACAGTTCCTCGATTGGAATGTTTTGCGCTTTTAAAATTATTCCTAACTGAAGTTTCGTACCGACACTTATTGCTGAAAACGCAATGATTGTTTGTTAAACTAAATGTTTCAAAATGGAATTGAGGATAAATTATTTTTGTCTGTGCTGCAATGTTATTTGTTTTTTATTGTCTATGTGGCCATTTGCACAGTGGTCTTTCTGTAACTTAATGAAATCTCACCTATTAAGGTGCTTGCAAAGTATTCTCCCTCAATTATACAAGGCTCGTTCCAAAAGCAGATTCCCGTTTTCAAAGCAACAAACATTAACCGACCAGTTGACTGCACCGAAAATGGCCGCCTGAATATTCCATTGAACGTCCCAAGCAAAGTGCTGTTTTCACTTTTCCCATCATAAACTTGAATCGAACCTCTTCGCAGAATGAAAGTGCTGAATTTCAAGCGTATTTTGTGGAAGAGCGGAGCTGTGATAGCCCAGCTGCAATCGAAGTAATCGCTGACAAACTTGTTGAATTTGATAGAGCCACGAGTGCCTTTTAGTTCAAAGGCACATAGTGCCGGGAGTGATACAACTGCAAAGTGACAAAATCGGTGAACATATGTGACTGCCAAATTTATATAACGTTTGGCTCACATTTAACTTAAATAGCACAAAATGGTGGGAAATTAAAAATTCAAAACTTTGTTCCTTTTTATTAGATCAACCTATTTCAAACACCTATCTTCATCGCTAGAATAGTCACATCATCCCGCGCTATTAAGAATTCGTAACGTCCGGTCCTCTTTTTATATGTTAGTAGTATAGATGGCTCACGAGCTAGTGAGCCAATCAGGAGCGAGTACATAAAATTAGCATCTCATTTGCATCTCATTAACGAAATGTCAGCCAATCAGAGGCCGAGTGGAAAAGGATGACATCATGGTTTGGCATGAAAGTGAGGCAAAAAAGTTGGGGAGAGGGGTGGGGGGGGCTTATAGTGACCGGAAGTGACCTTAAAGGTGACTTAAAGGTTCTTAAAGGTTCTTAAAGGTCGTAATGATGGTGCAATTGGTTGTCTCAAACAACCAGGATGTGTCGAGGGTCCCAGATCCCGCTCGGGATCGTTCGTGGATCGTTCGGGGATGAGTGACGGGTCGCACTGGTTCCGCTCGCGGGGTGGGTCCCAGATCCCGCTCGGCCAGGGAGACAAAAAAAAACAGAAAATAACGCAATGCCTTTTAATAGTCACACAACGAAACAACAATTTACAAGCGGGGACATGAGTTCATCCCCTAAAGGGAGAACGCCCCTTTTTAGTAGTCACACAACGAAAACAACAACAAAAGCTAGTTTACAAGCGGGGACATGGGTTCCTTCCCCTAATGGGAGAACGCCCCTTTGATAGTCCGTCGGGTCAAAAGTCACATGACCTGGGTTCGTGTCCGGGTTTTTCTTCGCGGTCGCCCCTTTTTAATCGACGAGATCGTCGTCGGGTCGAAGCCAACTGTAGCCGTAAGGGAGAGTCTTGAACGTGAATTCGTCGCCGATGACGCGTTTGTCGTAGACCACCCCCCAGAGTTTGTCTCTGCGAACGGTGGTCAATGTCTTGGAGCGCTTGTCTCTCTTGATGAAATGCGGGTTGGGTACGTTGACGGTGCGCGGTTTGGGGAGAGGCGAACGCAGTTCTAGGAACAGGGTGTCTTTCATGGCTTGAAAATGAAGGTGTTCTTGCCCGCGCACGTTCAAGGTGAACCCGCGAATTTTCTCTTCCGTCTTTCCCAAGCGCGTCTTGTACGCATAGTTTTTCGGGCCGCAAGATACGAATTCGACAATGACGTCACGATTGCCTTTCTTGTCATCCGATTCGTCCGTCATCTCGCCGAGGAAATTGCCCAGGGGGATCTCGGGTTCGCCGGGTTTCCATTTGTAGACCACCGAATCCGTGTCGAAATACAGGGCATTGTCTCCCACGCGATCCAGGTGATGGTAGAGACGTAGCCGGGCCCAACAGGTGGTGAAAGCGGCCACGAAGACGTTGGTGGTTTGGCCGCCGGGGACGTCGTCGTCGATTTTGTCATAGGCGATCTCTAGGCACTTGTCGTTCAGGATGCGGAGATCGTGGATGACGATGGTCTCGTCTTTCATGAATTCGTACAGGGAGGCGAGCGCGGTGATTTGTTCAATCTTCCGCTTGTTTTCCCGCTCGCCGAATTTTCCCCAGAAGGAATTGAGGGCCAGTTTGCTGGTGGCTTTCTTCCCCTTGTTCGATTTCATGTTGTCCCGATTGAGGCGGATCCTTTCCCGTCCCCAATAATCGTTCAGGAAGAACGTTTGCTGCTCCGGTGTTTTGAGACTTCCGTCGGCGTTCGGGGGCCACCCGGAGGCTTCGGTTTTTCCTTTGAGCCACACGTTGACGTAGTCCTCGAACAATCCGGTACGTCGTTGCGCGGGGGGAAAGTGGTACACTTGGTGAATTTGGAGAATGCGGTACCCTTTTTCCACGGCTTTGACGAGTTCGGGGGTGCACCACGTCCCTCGGATGCGGCGTTGACTCGCCCTGTGTTCGCACACCCAGGTTCGCTCGGTCATCCGTTTGGGGATCTCTTCTTCCACGCAGGCTCGACACAGGGGGAATGTGATTTTGCCATGGCAACGGTACGGCAACACGGGATGAAACAACCCCTCGGGCGGTAAGACGGTGCAGTCGGCGATGCCAAAGTATTGGGCAATGTCTTGCACCGGTTGGGTGACAATGACGGGATGTCCGATGGGGTATTGGTCGTACTTGTTGACGGTAGGATAGAGTGACGTCACATCCACGTACCGAATTTCTTCCCCTTGCGTCTCGTCGATCTCGTCCCATAGCCGCACGGCATTGGTGCGGCCCCCGAAGAACGCGTCGCGCGGGTTCAGCGAAGGGACGGTGAACGGGCGCGACTCGAGAAAGGCGGTGACGTCGGCTCGTTGTCGCAACTGCTCCCACTGACATTCCCAGATGACGACCACGCGGTAGCCGCCGGCTTCCAATTGCCGCTGTTTTTTCATCGTGGCTTCGTGCATTTCCCAATTGGTGCGATCGGGGTGGAGACGGGTGGTCTTGGTCATACTCCCCTGGAAACAGACGGGACATCCGTGCCACAAACACCCGTGAAATTCGTACACGGTGCGGGTCGTCTCGTTGAACCCGTCCACTTGATAGCGACGGCCCCCGACTTGGAGAGTGCGTTCGCCCCCGTTGAACGCGTGCGCAATGACCCCTTGGGTTTGTTGGGAATTCTGCCATTCCAACCACTGGTAGGCTTTCAGGGATTGGTGCCCCCTTTTTCCATTCCATCCGCAGGAGGGTTGCAAGGCCAGGGTGCGGGAACGTAAATGTTTCTTGCGGTAATACCGCATACAGGCCGAGGCGATGGTCACGCATTTCTCCATGGGATTGAAATCGGCTTTGGCGGCAAATTCCCGCTGAAAAATTTCGCAGCCGGCTTTGAGCACTTGCACGTCCGATCGACAGTAGGCCAGCATTTCCTCGTGCAAATTGAACTCGAGATGTTGCACGGTTTTGTACCATTTGTCAAAGTCCTTTCGACCGCCCGGTTTCATGCCCTCGGGGTCGTAATAGCGCGCCTCGGGCCAAGGCCCCACGTACTCTTGATGGGCTTCGGTGTTGAAGAAATGCGGAAAGAAGCCTTTCTTGCTTTCCGTCAGATTGAACGTGGCGGCAAAGTCGGAGAGGGGATAGGGGAGGAAACACAGACTGTCCTTGAACGTCAACCGTCCGGCTCTCAGGCTCAAGATTTTCGATCCCACGCAAATTTGATCTTTGACCTCGATGCGATGGTCGTAGAGGTACTGGAGGATGAACATCCCGTCGTAACCTTTGAAATTGTGAAAGATCACGATGACTTCCCGCGGTTCGTCCAGCACCTCCGTTTTGGTCAGCAGCCAATCGTAAAATTGCCCGGTGCAATCGCGACCGTAAAACACCAGGGCGGGCACGGTGTCGAGATGGTCTTCCCCTTTGGCGCAGATGAGGATCGGCACGTGCAATTGGTCGTCCTGCGTGCATTCGTAGTCCGCATACACGAAATAGGGCGGTAATCGGGGCCGAGTCTCCTCCTCCTCCTCGTCTTCGTCTTCCCCCGACTCGGGCTCGTTCGCGGCTAGGAAGCGGACGGCGTGGGCGGCGTGACGCAGGGCAGGTCGGGCGCGTTTGGCGGGAGGCGGTCCCGCTTCCTCCTCCGGGTTTGGATCGTGCACCGGGTCAATGTAGCAACGGTGGGTGGTGACATCCGCATAATCCTTGCAGGTCTTGCAAAAATATTCCTCGCACTTGTGGGGACGTTGACGTTTGCGTCGATTTTTCCACCAATCGAGGGATTTGCAGCAATCCTCGCACGTTTGGAGATTGGCGCAGACGGAGTGTTCCGGGGTGTCGGCCCCTTGTCCGTTGGGCGAAAACACCCGGTGATTCTCGTAGCAACGATCTCCGTAAAAGCAGCGTCGACAGTCGGGGCAGGGACGTTGCGTCGGTCGCGGGGGTTTGCTGTCGCCCGGGAGGAGTGCCAGGTAATCGCGTCAGTCTTTCTGTTTGCAGGCCACGCAACGTCGTTTCACGCAGGGGTGATGCGCAAAATCCTCAGTGTTGTAACCCTTGTCGCACAAGTGGCAATAGTAACTGCGTCCGAGAATGGCGGGAATGGAGGTCAACCCGTAATAATGATCCTCGTGTTTCAAGAGAAACAGGTAAAGTTGGTCGGCGCGTTTCTCGCCTTGTCCAAAGATCACTTGGTAACTCATTTCGGCGCTGAGGACTTTGATGTGATAGTCCGGCAACACGATTTGGAATTGATGGAGCGCCCCCAACCCGCAAGGCCCTTCGGGAACGCGAGCCATAGCGTGCAAGGCCTTGGCCAATCGGGTTTGACCTGGACCACCTTGTTTCAAGGATGCGTAGCCAAGTTCCGGCGTCCGTCGACGCGGGGGAAGTTCGTCGGCCCACGCTTGCATGGTGACGAGAGCCCGAGCGCAGCACAACTCGTCCCGATTTTTTATTTTGACGACGCACCTTTTCTTTTGGAGAAAGGTCAGGATGGGGACGTTTCCCGGGGTGGCTTCCTTTCGGCGTCCGCTACCCCGTCCGGGATCCTTCACGGTCGTGATTTGCACTTTCAAACGATCGTCCGCTTTGAATTGTTTGTTGGAGTTCAATTTCTCCGCCATTTTTTGCAAGAGGAGGGTGACCCGTTGACTCTGTTCGCGCCATTCCCGCACCGGCACGTGAAACGATTGAAAGGCGTGCAGAAAGCTGGGATGTTGCATCGTAAACAACACGTGATCGTCGACGGTTAAACGTTCCTCCTCCAATTCGCGATCGATGGCCCGACGCAACGCCTGTTCGAGTTCAAAGCCCACATCGTATTGTGGGGGATGTAAGAGTTCCGTGCGACCGTGGAGGGTGGCATCGAACACGCGACGACGTAACCCAAACTTTTGCACGCGTCGATCCGCGCCCGGGGTGAGTCGAAACTCGAAGAGGTGGCCCCGGTTGCTCTCTTCCGCGTCTTCCATGGCCTCCAACAAGACGTCGTCGTCCAATTCTTCCTCCTCGCGGTCGGCCATTTTGAAGGGTTTTAACACTCGACGAAGAGGACTAGGAAAAACAACTTGTCCCGATCGGCGAGGTTGAACAGCGTTCTACAGCAACGACACAGATGGAGTTGCCGCGAGTTAAACCGTCGGCGTTTGGCTTCCTTGACGTCACGCACGAATAGGGTGATGGTTTCCCCTCGATAGGTCTGCAATAGGGTCAATGGATCTCTTCTCCTGATGCGAGAGACGCGACAGTGAAAGCACTCCATGCGAAAAAGGTCGTCGTCGGTCGGTACCCGCCCTCTTATTATACTCTCAAGGAAAAAAGGACAATGCATGCTGGGGAAGGAACGAGGTACCCATGGGGGGTATGGGTCTTGATTTTTCACTCGCCCCAGATCCCGGCCGGGAGGTGCGCGGGGATCTATATAAAGGCCGAGGGCTTGGCTTCAAACTCACACCAAAAACTCAGATGAATGCTGTCGATGAGCATGTGACCATTTTTTCGATCGAGATGAATGAAGAAGAGATGAGAAGAAATGAGTGGGAGAAGAAGAAGGAAGAGAAGGAGGAGGACCGAAAGTGCATCATATGCCTGGAGGAGAAGAAGCTCAGTGTGCGAGAGTTTAGAAAGAGAGACGGGACGCTGGCCAGACAGTTTTACCGCGCGCGGGCCAACAAATTGTTTTGCTGCAGTGGCTGGTGCCACGACAGTTGCCTGTTGAAGTGGGTAGAGGAGAACGGGAGGCTGATGCTATTATTCAAGTGCCCCCATTGCAGATGGGTGGACAGTCGAGCGTTCAACGGCGATGTGGAATGGTATCCGTTTGCTTTTCAAAAATTTGGGGTGACCCGCATCAAGCAAGTGGTGGATGGCGAAGAATACCCGTACCCCACCCTGGAATTGAATGGAAACGATAATTTGAAAGATTTGAAAGGCTACCGTCGGTTCCTGGAAGCGTGTGGACGGTTGCAGCACCACGGTTCCTCCATGGTGAGACCGGAGGATTGGGGGCAAGATGGACAATGCACGTTGTTCGCGTTCAACAATGTCCCCTCGGGCGTGGCGGACGACCCCGAGTACCGAAACCCGAAACAAGCTGGCAATTTGCGCGTGGAAATTGATTTCCAGGCTGCTCTGAATACCAATATCACCGTGTTGGTCTGGGGCGAGTTTGAAAATCTATTTGAAGTGGATGGCAACGGCGCTGTCTTGTATAACCTGCACCGTTAGCTGAAGAAAACAAGAAAAGAAAGAAAGAAGAAGAAGCATGGAATTTGTAGCGCTGAGCGATACCGTGTTACGCTACCTGGCCAGGGACGACGACACCTTGAAACGCGTGTTTTGGGACGTGGTCCCGTCGGACGGATTGCCGCAACCTCCCACCGTGACGACCCGGGCAGGCTACACCGTGAACACGGACCCGACGGGGGAACCGGGTAAACATTGGCTGGCCGTGTGGACCGAACCGGGACGAGGTTGCGAAGTCTTTGACAGTAACGGGCTGCCCTTGACCACGTACCCGGCCCCGGGCATGCACGAATGGTTGGCGCAATGGCCCACGGTGTTTCGTAGCGGCGTCACCCTACGAGCCCTCCGGAGTCAAACCTGCGGACATTACGCCTTGTTGTTTCTCAAAGCGCGAGTACGAGGGGTCTCGTTTGAAGAGTTCTTGGCCGACTTTTCGCCGCACGACTTGGTGTCCAACGACGCCAAAGTGGCGCAACGAGTCAAAGCTTTGATCCAGGAAGAACTGAGCGAAGTGGACAATGCCGTCCCCAATCGTCAATGCAGCGTGAGCTTTCAAGAGAACAAGGAACATTTCCGAGTGTAAAACAGAAAGAAAAAAGAAAACAGTTGTTGTTGTTATTATTGTTATGGTTGTTGTTAAAAAATAAAATAAAACAAGTGGTTGAAAAAAGTGTTTCCGGTGCATTTTTTAATTTAAATAGACAAAAAAAACAGACCCATTTGACAGCGAATACTCTGATGGTCTAGTGGTAAAGACGCTGCGTTGTGGCCGCAGAGACCCAGGTTCGAATCCTGGTCATTGCATCTCTCTCTTTTTCTTCTTTTTTTTCATCATAAAAAGAGCCATCCCTGGCTGGGGAGGAGACTCATTCGAGACGACATGTCGCAAGGGAATCGAACCAAACGACAAAGACGACGACGACGACGCACCACCCGAGGGTTCACGGGCAAATCGGGACCCAATCCCTCTTTTTTGACGGTGTTGGGAAAACGCGGACAGATGGGCGAGACCTTGCGACGCAAACGAGAGCAGACGGGCGGGATCTTCACCGTATTAGCCTCGGCGGCCAAACTGGGGTACCAACTGGGAAAAATGAACTGTTACAAAAGGATGGGCGTGACGGGTGCCGCGGGTCATTATCGCGGTCGACGCAAACCGTGGGAAGTGTGAAAAAAAAACAACCATGATCACGCGGCAAGATGCGCAACACGTGATTCAAAGCCTGAGAGAATTGGAATGGGGAGAAATTCTATGCCATCCCGAGGATGTCTTGTGGAATCGATGGGATTATCGTCAGTATCGTCGATTGCGCACCTTGGCCGAACGAGGTGACTGGGATGCCCTAGTGACCGCGCTTCAAACTTGCGGGGAAACCCGCGTCAGGGAAAGCGTGGCAACCTCGATAAAACAACGCACCCCTCGATGGTACGATCACTACTTAGCACGATGATTCGTATGCCGAGTAGCGTCATGGTCGGCGGCCCCTCGGGATGCGGCAAAACCCAATTGTTGGACGACCTGTTGACGGAACAACGCGCGTTTCAACGGACCCCGGCTCGGATCGTGTACTGTTACGGGGTGTGGCAACCCCGCTTTGTTGGGATGAAGAAGAAAGGCGTTCGATTTCATCAAGGCATCCCGACCCCCTCTCACTTGGGACAATGGTTCGAGGGTCGAGGGGGCGATATTCTGGTGTTGGACGATCTCATGGAAGAAGGGGGCAACGACAAGCGCGTGTTGGATTTATTCACCAAAGATTCCCATCATCGCAACATCACGGTGTTTTATTTGACGCAAGATTTGTTTCCGCCCGGTAAATTTGCCAAGACCATCAACCGAAATGCGCATTATGTCATCGCCTTCAAGAATCCGCGCGATCGCACGGGTATGCGAAATTTGGCGTTGCAAGCGTTCCCGGACCAATGGCAGGGGGTGATGGACGTGTTCAACCTCTGCACGCAGAATCCCTTTGGCTATTTAATGTTGGATCTCCACCCAGCGTCCGACGATCGGTTTCGGTTATGGACGAATCTGCGCGAACGAGAAGCGCCTCCTGTGGTCTTTGAAGAAACGAGATGAGTCGTGAAAGTTCACCCTCCCCGCAACTCATTCGCGATGCGCGGGAGAGCGACGACGCCCTGCTGGATCCGACATACCTGGAACAAATGGAGCGAGTTTTGGCCACGCTGTCGCCGGCCGGAGTAGGCACGAGCCCCCAACCCGCCGCCACGGCGCGTCCGGCGGGAGTGGGGGTGTCGACCTCCTTTTCGTCCCCTCGAGACCTGAACCCGACCGACTTGTTGCAACAATTGGGATTGGCAGTATCCCCCCCACGTCGTGCCGCCTCCTCCTCCTCTTCCTCGTTTCGGTCTCCGTCGCCGTCCCCGCCACCCACCCCGTCCGGAGCCGTCTCTGGCACGAGAAGGAATTTGGCCATGCATCGGATCCTCAACGCTCCCATAACGAAAGAGGAAGAAACGCGATTGCGGCAACAATACCGTATCACGGACGACGATTTGGACAGGCACATGGCCACCCTCCCCCCGTACGACGACGCAGGCTGCCCCGCGTCACCTGCCACTTCCCCGCCCACGACCGTCTCGGCCACCAGGACGGCAGCAGGCGCCCCCGGCGGACCGGGAGGGTCCCCTTCCTCCTCGTCGTTCCCCTCGCGGACGTGGCAGACGACCCAGAGGACGTCGGGGTCCCGGCCCGACCAATCGACGCAATCAAGAGGAGATGCGTCGACAAATGGATCTGTCGGCGGAAGATGCCAGACAGCAAGCCCGCAACCGTCGCATACGCAATATCACGCATACCAATACCGTGACCACGGTGTACGAAGACAACGGCGAAGCGCCCACCGTACGACGGACCTCCTCCCGCATCACCAATCCATAAAAAAGAGGGAGAGAGAGAAAAAAACATAGACACACACCCACACTTTGGTGCAGACAGTGATCGCCATGGTTCGAGGCAGCGGGGTGCGTCGACGCACGACTCCCCGCATCCGACGACGACGGCGTGGAAGGTCCCACTACCAACAGCAACGGGGAGGAAATCTCCTTCCCGTGTTATTTCGCGACTTGCAACGGACCTTTGGGAAAAAACCGTGGGCACTTTGGCCAAAGGCGCCTCTAAAGAAGCGCAAGCCTTGGCGTTGGCCAAAGGCAGTGTCGCCGTGGGCAAACAGATGAAACGAGCCTATCAACGGGCAAAACAACGCATTCCGCCGGAACTACGTCGACAGATGCTCTTCCTATAAAAAAAAACGGAAGGGGAACTTGCCCACGTCATTGTGGGACGACAGGATGCCAAAACGACGGGCCGTGAAAAGACGTCGACGGCGGCAGACCAGGGAGCTTCAACGCGGGGGTGGTTTGGAACAACTGATTCCCCCCATCCTGCGTGCGGTGAAATCGCTCATGGGAGGTCAATCCGTGGGAGCCTTGGCGAAAAAAGCCGCGAAAGAATTGGCCAAAGAAACCGTCAAGAGTGGGGCGCGAGGGGTGGCCCGTAAAATGTCCAGTACCGTGCGAGGCATCAAACGGAGAGCCACGCGAGCCGCGCAACGCGTCAAACGACGTCTGCCGGGACTATAAAAAAACGACCGAGAGGGCTTGCCGTCGACACTTGGGACCTGGATCATGCCGAAAGGAAAACGACGACAACGTGCCCTGCGTCGATACGGAGTCAAAACACGACGACGACCCCGTTGTCGTCAACACGGAGGCGTGTTTCCTTTACTGGTCTTGGCCGTGCCCGCCTTGATCGCCGCGGGCAAAGCGGCCGCCTTGGGTGCGGCGGGAGGCGCGGCGGGGTTCGGGGCCAAAAAAGCCTTGGAAGCCGCGACGCGTAAACGGAGGTGAAAAAACAGAGAAAACAAGAGAGTGAGAAAAAACCCGTGGAGTATAAAGCGAGCACGATGCCTACGGACGGCGGTCGATCCGAGTGTGCGTCATGCGTCGCATCCATCGTCAATTGCCCTTCTTGAAGAGTGTCTTGAAGGATGCCGATCAGCATCGACGACAAGAACGATTGCAATTAGCCAATGCGGATCAAATCAATGCCATCAGCGAATTGGCGATGAACACGTTACGGGGCACGGTCCCCCTCTCCCGCGCCAATTATCAAGTGCTACTCCGCCACCGCCAGGCCTTGCGCGAGATGGCGAAAAAAAAGAATTCGATAAAAAGACGACGAGAGACCATGCAATCGCAAACGGGTGCGGGTCTCTGGCGCGGGTTGAATTGCGTCTGCGAAAGAGCCCTCAAGTCGCGATGAATCGCGTGTCGCACCTTATAAGAAGAACGGAACGACGGGAACAAGAACGTCAGGCCACCTTAGAGCGCGTGGTGGAGACCTTGCAAAGTCGAAATCGAGACGTGGAGAGGCTCGAAAAAGAACTCGACACGCTTCGCGAGCGATTGAGGCAAAAAGAGGACCACGTGGAGGTATTGTGTCAACATTTGCTGAATCTACGCGATCATCAACTCTGCCGCTACTGTCGAGTCTACGCGGACGTGTTGGGAGACGGAAGCGGCAAAGAATTAGCATGAGCGCGTTCCAGGCCCAAGCCGTCACCGACCCTCGACGGTTTCTTCAATTGCAAGAACAGTACAAGCAACGGTTGATGGAAGACAGTCGATTGAATAAGGCGGCGACCTTGGCGGCCGAAGAAGACGTGTTGCTCAACTCCGACCTGGACCCGGGGCTCAAAGTCGCGTTGGCCAAACCCTTGGCGCGTCAAGTGCGCGTGTGGACCAAACGCGTCCGACAACCGGGTATGACGGCCCCGGGCACGGGAGTGGGGACAGCGGCGGCGGAGGAGGAGGATCTGGCCGAGGCACCCATCTCCACCTTCCTCAAACACATGATAAAAGGACGCACCCCGTCCACACCCGCGCCAGGTCCAAAACCGGCCAAACCGACGGGAACCCCGAAAAAGGTCAGCGTCAAGAAACTCACGACCCCGTCGGGCATTCCGAGACCCATCCGTCCGAGGCAACTTCCCTTTGACACGCCGGCGTCGGCACCCGGTCCGTCGACGTCCTCGTCTCTCAGCGGGACGTTGAAGAAACGAGCCAAACAGACGATAGGGAGTGTCGCGAAAAAAACCCAACAAGCGATCCGAGACAAAGCCAAAGCGGCCCTCGAAAAAAGAGCGAAAAGGGAGTTGGAGAAACTCAAGACGGGTTGGTTGGATTGGAAGTGATGGGACGCGGTCAAACACCCAAACGGAAAAAGCAACGGGCTCCCCGCCGACGAAGAGCCATTCGCGGAGGAAGTTTCGACATTCAAAAGTTACTGGCCAAAACGGGGATCGAATTTCATTGGCCGGGGTATCAATACATGGGCCCCGGGACGCATCTCGCCAAACGCCTGAAACGAGGGGATCCCGGGAAAAATCGATTGGATCGATTGCCCAAGCAACACGACATTGATTACGGTCGTGCCAAGACGTTGCAGGACAAGTGGAAAGCGGACGAAAAAATGATCCGAGGGATTGCCAACCTGCCGGGAAAACACACCCTGACGGAGAAGATTGTGAAAAAAATCATACAAGTCAAGAAACGTTTCAAATTGTGAAAGAACACTTTATTGTAAAAATACAACGTTGCGTTTAAAGTTTAATAAAATCAACCACTTGTAAAAAAAGTGTTTTGTGTCAGTTCACGCCTTATTGTCTTTCGAGGTCAAGACTTGGACGCCTTCGTTCACCAATTGTTTTTCGAGGGCTTGTAAGCGGGGATCCTTCTCGAAATACTCGGGGATAACAAATTCGCCCGCGTGCTTGTCCATCCCAGCCTGCAAATTGTATTTGGCCAATTTACAGATTCCCTCGCAACAGTTGGGTTCCCAGTCGTAACCGTGTCCCGTGTGGTAGGCGGCATCTTTCTCCTCTTCGCACTCCCTGCACAAAATTTGGTCCAACAAGAGATCGCAGCGCACTTGCCATTGCAGACCCCGACGACGTTCCTCTTTCGTCTCTTTCAAGCACTGCGTTTTCTCCCGTTGCAACGTCTCGACTCGAGCGCGGGCCTCTTTCATGTCTGTCGACCACTGCATTTTGTCCCGTTGGTAGGTCTCGATTCGAGCGCGGAGGGACGAGTTGTCGGTCTTCAAGGCCTCGACGCAACTCGGAATCTGGCTCCAGGGTACCCCACTGAGTTGACACGTGACATTCGCCATGGCCTTTCGCAGGAACAGATTTTCTTTTTTCACGTCGTTCAATTCAATAACACGTTTTTCACGGACAACGGATCCGTCGCGTACCCCAACATCGTGCCCGTCCTTTTCTCTCTCTATCTCTCGAAGCAATTTAAATAGAACGGGGTGGGGTGGCGAGAGACCCTGGGACGAGTGAAGAATCAATACCCATACCCCCCCATGGGTACCCCGTTCCTTCCCGGCATGCATCGTCCTCCTTCCCGAGGGTATAATAAGAGCAAGGGGTTCCCACCGTTTTTCACCCTTCACTCAGTTGTTACGAGCTATAGTGAAAAACAAACATGGCGTCCAACAAAGTGGTCACTCCCTCGGTGGTGGAAGTCATGCGTGCCAAGCGGAAACGTGTCATGGATGAGAAGGAGACCCGGGCCGCCAAACGCGTGAAAGTGGAACAGGTGGGAGAGGATCCATCCCAGACTGCCTCGCTTCCCCATGGAGAGTCTTATTGGGATTATTTACCCATCATCCTCCAAGAACGCATCCTGGATTTGGCGGCCAGGCAATTGCACCGCGAACGCATGGCACGGGTATGTTTCGACCTTGTATTTCATCGTGTTTGCCAATTTCATAAATGGGTCAAATATTCAGTCAGATGTGTCGGTTGCAACCATTGCTCCCGTCGACGGCGTTACGGGGCCATCGATCAATTATTAACCAAAGTGCGTTCCATCCAAAACCCCCATACCGCCCATTGGACCAATGGCTATTGCAACGACTGCCACGACGATTTGATGCAATCCCGGAAACTTTGTAACCTTTAATTTTTTTTCCTCTTTTACTACAAGGTGATGGTCGAAATCCGCACCTTGCTTCGCTGTCCTGTCACGCAATGGGTGCGACCCTCTCCCAGTCGACGATCGTTTATTGTGTGGGACCTCTCTTGCCTCTACTGCCGGCGACGTGTTGTTAATCTGTAATTTTTTTTCACCCCACAAACACAGATCACGGGACAGTTACGGGACTTGTACCTCTGCCCACGCTCGCTATGGTTGAACACCGAAAAACATACGAACAATACTACGGTGTGCCAACATTGTAATCGTAAAGTCTTCAAGGGCAAAATTGATCGTTTGATTAAAAGAAGGAAACGCAGAGATCACTAATTTTCATTTTTTATTTCACACTGTACAGTTGATTTTAGAAATACAAGACTTGCCCGTTTGCGCCGTTTCTATTTGGGGCGATCCCACGTCGTCATCTTATTGTCAACATTGTTTGCGACGATGGACAGACGGGGACATTGACGATCGTTTTCTTCTCCGTTTCTTTTAGTTGATGCAAGAACTCGGGCAATCCGTCGTGTGTCCGTGTACCAAATGAATCACCAATCCCGCGTTGCCTTATTGTCAACATTGTCGACGCATAGAACTGTTTGGGCGACTCGATTTTCTCGTCGCCCATTCCCTCGATTGGGCTCACGACGATTTTATGGATAGACACGACGCCGTTTACAACGATGATCACCTGATTGCTTTTGCGGACAAACGTTTAAATTTACGTTTTTATCAACACGTGTAATTATTTTTTTAAAAAACAATCGTGAAATAAATTTGTTGTTGTTTTTTCAGATTCTGGATCAATTGCTGTCTTTTCGCGTTTGCCCCTTGTACCTATGGTCTACGCGATCCCCCTTTCAACCTTATCCATGCTGCCATTGCGTGCGGGGACTGGGCCTGGGAACCATTGACGATTGGATGAAATACAAAAAGCGACAAAACCACTCAACGTGACTTCCCTTTTTTCAGGTCATGACGCAATTGAAATCTCTGATCGTGTGCGGCTTCCGACAATGGACCACCCGCAGCGCCGATCCCTGGATCCTATGCAACCATTGCATTCGGTATTTTGCTCTCGGGTCCATTGACGACTGGCTCGCAAAGAACAAACCGCCGCCACCCAGAAGCTATTGGGGTGAAATCTGCAACACACGAACAAATCCATTCATGAATTGAACTCATGTTACCGCATGTAAATTCTTGTTTCGTTGTGTGACTATTAAAAAGGCATTTTTTTGTGTTATTTTCTGTTATTTTTGTCTCCCTGGCCGAGCGGGATCTGGGACCGACCCAGCGAGCAAGATCCCGAACGATCCCGAGCGATTCCCGAACCATCCCGAGGGATCCCGAGCGGGATCTGGGACCTGGTTGTTTGAGACAACCAATTGCACCATCATTACGACCTTTAAGAACCTTTAAGAACCTTTAAGTCACCTTTAAGGTCACTTCCGGTCACTATAAGACCCCCCACCCCTCCCCCCAACTTTTTTTGCCTCACTTTCATACCAAACCATGATGTCATCCCTTTCTACTCGGCCTCTGATTGGCTGACCTTTCGTTAATGAGATGCAAATGAGATGCTAATTTTATGTACTCGCTCCTGATTGGCTCACTAGCTCGTGAGCCATCTATACTACTTATGTTGTTGCAAGTCCCTTGGGAACCCAGGTAACATATGCAAAGCCATTTTTACGCATTTTTTCCCTTTTTGGCGAAGTTACGCCAGCGGGAGCTATTCCTACAATTTTTGTCCCACCCTCATCCCCTTCGGCGACTACTGCATTCCTTAATTGCAAGTATGTACACCTTCTTGCTCGGGTAAAATATTTTCTCTTATAACATGCCTCGGCAATGAGTGACTATTATGGCAGTGAAAATTTAGTGCTTTTTTGTTGCGAATGAAATCCTTGCGACATTTTCTTGCGTATACCGTCATTATATGTAACATAAAATTTCAGATTAATTGTGCAAAGCATTTGTATGACTATATATTCTATAAGAATGCAACTAGATGTATTTAAACGTGGGTAAAACGTAAATTAACAAGTTCTCTGGTTAATATCTTTAAATATTTATTTCGGTTGCCAGTCGGCAACCTTTGACGAATGAGGATAACTGGCACAAATATTTAAATATGCAAAATAATTACGTAGTGCCCCGGAAACGGTTTGTAGTTGTTAAATGCTTCATTGGTGATTGCAAAGTACCACTGAACTCGAGCGTTTTTATGTACAGCTAATTCAATTAAAGTTGTCGGATTAAAGCTTATTGCTTAAAGCCTGCAAATCAATACCGCAAAGTAGTATGGGATTTGTATACATAACTTTTCACCAAAAACACCAAAGAAAACGTCACTTGAAAAAAGGATTCGTGCTGTTTTAAACTACTTTGCAGTTGTTCCAATTTGTTAACCCTATTCGGCCTGGGCTTTTTTTGAGTTCCTGAGCCTGGGGGGGGGCACATTGTGCCCCCCCTTCGTAACTTCAAGAACATGAAAGCTACGACAATGAAACTTAGAGGGTACATAGTACGTCCGAAACTGTCTCCTTTGCGGTCCGCACAATGGAACGATGACGTCATATGACGTAGTTATTAGGTAATTAGTTATATGGCCGCCATCTTGGATCCGCCATCTTGGATTTCTGAAATTTTTCAAAACCTCTTAAAAACCGTCCAAATTGACTCAAAATTAATCAAAACCAATAAATAAACGCTAAATGACGTAAAAATATAAAAGTTATACCAATAAACATTGTTTTTCTTCATTCAAAGGTACAAATATGCAAATTTCAAAAAACATGGCTGTCAAAATCTTGTTGCCATGGAAACATCAAGTCACGTGATCAAAAAATTGTCATACAAAATTGTTGCCAGTTAAATTTTAGAAAAAGTCACAAAGTTTGATGGCGTTTGAATGCATATTAAAGAAGTTATGAACGTTCAAAGTTAGCGCGGGCACTTTGTGCCCCCCCCCCAGGCCGAATAGGGTTAAGTTTGTTTAACGTGACTGGATTGTCCAGCTTTTAAGTTCTAATGGAGAAAGGAAAATTAACCTTCGTGTGTTCATGTTCTCCACAAAACCAGCTATAATTTGATCATTTGACGTTGTTATTTTTAGGGAACGGCAAAGAACTGTACCAATATGTAAAACACACGTGCATAGGTTATTGCTAATTAAACCTATTGTTTTGTGCCGTTCTTGCTGCCGTCGCGAATGCTCAAGCTCCCTATGTTAATCTCCCCAAACAAATAAGGGAACGCTTCGAAGGCAATAAGAGTCATGTCTGTTTTTGTTTCTCCCCTTAAGAACACGGAGGCAAACTCCTACAGTACTGTCGCCCATTTTTCCGTCGCACCCGCATGCGCACTGACAACAGGAAACTAGTGAGATAACGATTTACAACTACCCATACTGCCTTGCGGTCTTAGCTTGTAGGCTTTGAGCTTTCATCCGACAACGTTAATTGAAATAGCTGTATACGGTAATTAAAAACACTTAATTGTTTTACAGCAAAACTGGAAAAAAAAAAACTGGCACTGGCACTGGCACTGGAACTGGAACGTAACTGCTCCGCGTGCATTTAGCAAACACCAACGAACCATTTGGCAAATTGTATGCAATTTGAGCTCCTACCTTGCCCATTCCACTCTGATATTGCAGATAGGAGCAAAAACAAAAGATGCAACTTGTTCATTTTTAGAAGACTTCTCTCCAAGTGATGTTTTATGTTTACCAATGTGATTGTAAAACCAACTGTAAAACAAATGTCAAAAAAATATTTTTGGAAACACCAATAAAACATGATTGGCCAAATACAAATCCCGCTAACCAAAAAATTCCGCATACCAAGCTTAATGTATCGGCATCAGCTTATACCAAAATTGGCTTTCATTTTAACAATGCATATTGAAAGCTGCGGGGTTTATTCCACCAGACTACTTCTTTCTTAAGGCGAGTATCTCGACATAAAGTACAAAAAACTAAATTCGAACTTGGGCCGATTACCGTACCTCACCGATTTGGCTGAAATTCAGCGTGTAAACTTGGTTTAGGGTCTTAAATACGGAATGGATAGTTTTAGATTCCAATTCCTTTTACTTTGGAAAATATCAACAAGATATTTGAGACTTCAACTCTAAGCCTGCATGTCATTTATGTAACTTTATCATTGCTGATACAGATCAAAAGAACTAGTAGTTCATTCTAGGACATTGTGCTCTTTATGGTTTATGACGAGCATTGCTTCAGATGAAACTGAGTTAACGTGGAAAAGATACTTGCTATAAACACACACTGGCCGTGGTTACGCTATAGAGTTGGAGCGTGATCTGATTAAGCCTCTGAAATCGCTTTTAAATAAGCTTAACCGGAGAAGCAACATTATTTTTTGTGTAGCTCAACCATAACGAAGTCAGACAGCGACAGTAACTTTAGAAGAAGTTCACAATTAGGTGGCTTAAATCATTATTGCCTTTTCGCACAATTTTATGTGCTGAATTCGTTCCTCTCAGTCTGGATGATCATCTGAATCTCAAAAACAAGTAGGATTTAGTTCATTGTTACCTTAAAGCTCTTTTAGTGAACCAATCGCGTTGCACACACTAAACAAAGAGCACACGTTTGAAGACTGCAGATGTATCCTGATCTTGTAAAATTAAAGGCCAAATCTCAATACATACAGTTTCCAAACATTCATATTTAATTTTGTTTTTCGTATCTCAGGACCAAACTTGTGAGATTCATAAACTTTCCCAATGGACGTAGGACCTTACTGAAAGGTGGCCAAAAGAGGGAGGAAACATCGAGCATTTCGGCAGCATGTTTGTTGCAGCAGACCGAGGGTTTGGTGGTTTTACACAATTTAACTCCATGGTGTGATCACATCAAAATTAAAGCTTGATTCTCTACTAACCGCTGATCGCTGTGTGTCGAAGGCGATTTTAAAAGTTAACTCCACCTAGATGTCTAGAAGACCACAGCTGCCTTTTTAAGGTATTGTAGGTGACGTCACGGTTGTCATGGTTTGATTGACAGGTATGCAAATGATTTTGAGGGAACCAATGAGAAAGGGGTCACGTGGAGTATCTCAGGAGCAGAAGGAGTCAAAGAACACAATCAGTCGTTCAGAGGTTACGCCTGCAAGCTTGGGGTCTCGGGTTCGAATCCCGTTGTTTCCATTCTTTTACGGGTCGCTTTAGTAAATTTCACTCAAACGTTCATAACATCGGAACATTTCCCGTCTTTTGTTTTCAAAAGTATTGGATTGAAAATAAGCCTTGAGATGGTTACATATTTTTCTGTCTTTTATTTAATTTTAACCTTGTTCAGTAATCTGAAAACCATATTTGGACCATGCCTTCCTTGCTCGCCCCCTAAGATTATTTCGTCTTTTTTGCTTTGCATTGACATGCATGTAAGCTAAAATAAACCCTTTGCACACAATTTTCAGTAGAACTTAAAGTTATTTTCGCAAATGATAAAGAGATACTTTGAACTTCAGCAGATCGAAAACTCTGGGCCGGGTTGTTCAAAGTGCGGTTAAGCTAACCCAGGGTTAGCATCAATTTTGATTCCAGTTAAATAATTAATAAATGGAGATTTTTCCAAAGCGATAGTCTGAAATGTTATAAATTAACCATAATTTTTGTCTTTCATATCGTTTCGGAATTTCACTGTAGATAAGAGACAAAATAATACTTAATCGTGTTTCAGTTACCGTATTTTCTCGATTGAACGCCGAGGGCGTATTTTTTAAACTCGGCCTCTCGGACCCGGCATTAGTTTGAATCCGGCGTTAATTCGAGGCCCGCCGTTTATTGAACACGAGTCATTTTTTGATGGTCACATTTTGCGTATTTTATTCCTAAATTCTTGATTCAAAAGCTAAATTGATTAAAACGTTCTTAAAATCTTGATGGAAACAAGAGCGAGAATTCTCAAAGAGAATATAGTCAATAAATGGTCACAAAATTTAACCAGAAATTCAAAGTGCTGTTCCCTGACCTTGAGACTTTTATCTGTCTTTTCATATAAACCATTACCCCGGATAAAGAAACGATGGAGTGATTCCCGGGATGATAAAGATGACGAACTTTATATCTCGGTAAAGAAGGTCCGCTTGACAGAAAATCAAGCACATTACCGGAGAGGTCCTAAAGTAGCGGCCCCTGTTACTTTCGGAATTAGCAGGCCTAAGGGGCCGCAACTTTCAGGTAGCCGTTACTTTCGGAATTAGCAGGCCTAATGGGGCCGCAACTTTCAGGTACCTGTTACTTTCAGAATTAGCAGGTCTAAGGGGCCGCAATTTTCAGGTAGCCGTTACTTTCGGATTAGCAGGCCTAAGGGGCCACGCCTTTCGGGTAGCCGTTACTTTCGAAATTAGCAGGCCTAAGGGGCCGCAACTTTGAGGTAGCCGTTACTTTCGGATTAGTAGGCCTAAGGGGCCACGCCTTTCGGGTAGCCGTTACTTTCGAAATTAGCAGGCCTAAGGGGCCGCAACTTTGAGGTAGCTGTTACTTTCGGATTAGCAGGCCTAAGGGGCCACGACTTTCGGGTAGCCGTTACTTTCGGAATTAGCAGGCCTAAGGGGCCGCAACTTTGAGGTAGCCGTTACTTTCGGATTAGCAGGCCTAAGGGGCCGCAACTTTCAGGTAGCCGTTACTTTCGGAATTAGCAGGCCTAAGGGGCCGCAACTTTCAGGTAGCCGTTACTTTCGGAATTAGCAGGCCTAAGGGACCGCAACTTTCAGGTAGCCGTTACTTTCGGAATTAGTAGGCCTAAGAGACCGCAACTTTCAGGTAGCCGTTACTTTCGGAATTAGCAGGCCTAAGGTGCCGCAACTTTCGGGTAGCCGCTACTTTCGGAATTAGTAGGCCTAAGAGACCGCAACTTTCAGGTAGCCGTTACTTTCGGAATTAGCAGGCCTAAGGGGCCGCAACTTTCGGGTAGCCGCTACTTTCGGAATTAGCAGGCCTAAGAGACCGCAACTTTCGGGTAGCCGTTACTTTCGGAATTAGTAGGCCTAAGGGGCCGCAACTTTCAGGTAGCTGTTACTTTCGGAATTAGCAGGCCTAAGGGGCCGCAACTTTCGGGTAGCTGCTACTTTCGGAATTAGCAGGCCTAAGGGGCCGCAACTTTCGGGTAGCCGCTACTTTCGGAATTAGCAGGCCTAAGGGGCCGCAACTTTCGGGTAGCCGCTACTTTCGGAATTAGCAGGCCTAAGGGGCCGCAACTTTCGGGTAGCCGTTACTTTCGGAATTAGCAGGCCTAAGAGACCGCAACTTTCGGGTAGCCGTTACTTTCGGAATTAGTAGGCCTAAGGGGCCGCAACTTTCAGGTAGCTGTTACTTTCGGAATTAGCAGGCCTAAGGGGCCGCAACTTTCGGGTAGCCGTTACTTTCGGAATTAGCAGGCCTAAGGGGCCGCAACTTTCAGGTAGCCGTTACTTTCGGCAGCTATAGTACTTGAGTAATTGATGAAAAAATGATGGTAAACACAAAGGCGGCCTAAGCATAATGTCACTTTAATACACTCTTTTTCATTGATTCTTCGGCATTCTTGTATTTGTACAGTAAAATACTAACATATTCCATCTGCATGGAGACGTCACTATTGTCGGAAACTGTACAAAGTACTAGGTTTTTTATTTACTTCAGCGTGTTCGTTAATTAACAAGAGGCTACGCGTAGCCTATACGCGTGCCGGTCAAAATACAGGTGATTCCTAACAGGTATAGTCCCGAACATTGTGAATCAAAGGAGATTCTAGGGCTGTTTGTCGATGAAGTTGCCTTGACAGCAACAATTTGTATGTGTAATGTATGTCACTCGAGGGCAAACACTTACGTAAAACAGCAACAAACAATAAAACCCAAATGTGTTTAGCTTTTGCTTCCAAAACGACACCCATCACACCGAATCCCAAGTATTGTGGGCTCAAAATTTTCTCGCAGTGCATGCGTGCGTATTCTCGTACCCAGATCTAACGCGATGCACAAAAGTAGATACGAAAACACGGAGAAAAAGGAGAACAACGGAGGGCAAACCTTAATTCGTTGCCGTGCCGGCACGAGTAATTATTGTAATGAGAGCGTTTACAGTGAGCGTGTGCGAAGGGGAATTTATTGTCTGAATTGAAAATTGTCTATCTCGAGGCGTGCCATACAATAATAGGTTTATCTTTGGGGAGTTGAGTAGCGATGAGCTGTAGAGTGGACTTGTTGTGGTTGTGTGACTGTAATTTGAAAGAATAAATCTTGGTGAAATTGTGAAAAGTGTGGACGTCTTTCTTCTGTTTCAATGCGGCTTTCATGTAAAGAAGTTATGTGACTTATGAAATTACCGTATTCAAATAAAAGTGAATCAATCAATCAATCAATTACTGGCACCTCCTACGGGACTGAGGTCTTCAAGATGTCGCTAAAGAAGCAAATGAGTGAGTTGGACGCGAAACTGAAATCCCTATAACTCAGGATAAAGAAATGTGACCAAATTATCGAAAATCGGGACAAACAAGCCAGCGAACGGCAACGTACTTCTGTGGTTTACTAGCAGGAGAAATAGATCAGTTAAGAGGATCAATCCAGAAGGTCAAGTTTTCTCAGGGAGAGTCAGAGGAGCAGGTCAAAAACTGGTCTGAAGAGATCGAAAAGGAGCTGTGCCTGGCAGACGAGTGCGCGGGTGAGTTATCGAAGTGTTTTCACCAAATTATGAAGGAGCAGAGGGATAATGATCGGCAAGAAACAGGGATCTGGCTTATGAGAGACAACTTCTTGATCAAAAGCCGTAAGCCGCCCTCAGACAAAAGAAGCTAGAAGAAAAAAGGTCTTCAGTAAAGCTTCCCAAGCTGTCTATTACACCATTTAACGGGACAGTAATTGATTGGATGCGCTTTGAAAGTCAATTCTCTGCGATGGTCAGTCGATTCTCAAAGCATTCCGGGAGTTGCAAAGTTCTCTCACCTTAAGGAATTACCGGACCAGGTGCCAAGAGTTCGCCAAGCAATTGGTGGTCTACCATTTAACAAAGAGGGCTATGAGCGCGCTAAGAAATATCCTCCAGAGAAGTATGGCCACCCAGATGAGGTCGCAGGAGCTTATATTATAAATCTTCTTGAGATGCCGACGATAACGGAGAGAAATGTAGCCAAAGTTCAATCAGTTCTACGAAAAGCTTCTTTTTACTATTGAGAGTCTGCAAACTTTGGAAAAAAATTGAATCGGTCCAAGGTGTGGTGTGGTACGTCCTTGAAAAGAAATTGGAATTCCTTCGAAGTGAGCTCGTTTCAGACGTGGCCGGTGACTAGCGTTCGTGGTCGTTTACGCAAGTGGACGGACACGAATGCTACCAGCTCTAAACGCCCTGCCGTTACTCGGAGGATCGTTATGTCAACAATTCATGCGTCTATTGTGATAGCACAGAACATGTTTCCTCGGACTGTGGTGAGATTTCTACGTTTGAGGAACGAAAGGCATTTTTAGTGTGCATAAGGCTTTGTTTTAATTATGCAGCGGGCCACCTTAGCGCTAACAAATGCCCTAGCAAGTTGTCGTGTCGTGCGTGTCGTAGAAGACACCACACGTCGCTTTATCCAACAATCGTCTGAACCTAGTTTGACAACTACCATCGTTGGCTCATCCTGTTGCCATGGTTGACGTCAATGACTGAAACTTCCGCGCTCTTCTAGACAGTGGAACGAGTCAGTCGTACGTGTCGTCCACGTTGATTGAGCTTATCGGAACGCGCGTGGTTAGGAGTGGAACCCGTCGCATGGTATCGTTATTGGGTGTAACAACTACAAAGCTGCTAACGTATGGTTTGTGTCTGCGGGCGGTCAAAGGAGACTTCGCGTGTCACGCTAGACAACCCTCGGTACGCAGAGCGAGTTACAAGATCAGTCGTTGGATAAGCGTCTCCCGGTTCACATCATCCTAAGGGCAAACGAATACGCGCAGATCTGTACTCGCACGCAACCGCGCGTTGGCGCCGTGGTGAACCCGTGGCTGAATTTACTCGTTTCGGCTGGGCCCTTATGGCACCAGCAACTGAAACTGGGTATTGAGCGCTGGTTTTCTAGCGGTACTGGATGCAATAGACCAATATCACGCTAGCATGGCATGAAAATATATTTAATTTAATGGGAAAAGGAGTCCAGCATCAAATTCCGCACATCAATATTAGTAAAACTGTAAAGTTTCGTAAAGATTGCTCGTACACTGGCGGAGATATGAACTTTTGAAACTTAGTACTCTGGCCTAATTTTTACAAAGAAATGTATGGTAAAAACACGAAAACGAGGCTGGAAGGGCAATCTATGCCCGTCCACCATACATTTCTTTGTAAAAATGCTCAATTTCAACATTTCATATCTTCGTTAGTTTGCTAGCAATCTTTACAAAACTTTGTAGTTTTACTAATATCGATATGCTGACATTGATGCTGGGCTCTTTTTCCCAATAAACTAAATATATTTTTGTGCCATGCTAGCGTGATATTGGTCTATTAGCGATTACGAAAAATTATGCGCTCTGGTTGTTCTCGGGTTACCCGATTCTCCAGCTGGTGACCAGCTAGAAGTGTATAAAGAGTTTCGCGAGCAGTTGACCCGAAAGCCTGAGCAAGGCTGTTACGAAACGGGACTACCTTGGAGGAGAGGCCACTCACCTGTACTCACTAACAAGGAAGGTAGTCTACGACGCCTGCACTCTCAAGTGCCAAAATTACGCCGCATGGGAAAGCTGCGCGAATATGACGAGATCATTCGGGAACAGCTGATGGAGGGCGTGGTTGAGCCGGCTCCTTTGCAGCCTACAGGAAGAGAGTTCTACATGCCCCATCGGGCTGAAGCTACTTTATTGCGTGTAGTCTATGACTGCTCCGCACGCGTTGCAAGGGAAGCGCCTTCTCTAAATGATTGGCTAGAACCTGGACCGGCCCTACAGAACAAAATCTACGATGTCCTAGTGCGTGGTAGATTTCACTCAGTGGCCTTCGCTGGTAACATGCGCAAGGCAGTTTTTACAAGTGCGTATCAGAGAAGGGGAGCGTGATTGTCTAAGGTCCCACTTGTTGCGTGACCTGAATTCCACACAAGTACAGGTCTTCAGATTTACTAGGGCGCTTTTTGGACTCGCACCCTCGCCGTTTCTATTAGGAGAAGTGATAGAACAAAACCTAGAGAGCTAGAGCAAACAACTACCACAGAGTGTTACTGAGATTCTACGCAGCCTGTATGTTGCTTATTTCATCTCCGGTGGTCCTACTGTTACCAAAGCTAAAGAGCTCAAGTGTGATGCAATCACAATCTTCTCTGACACCAGTTTTGAGTTACACAAATGGCATTCTAACGCGCCGGAGTTGGAAGAAAACCCTCGCGAGTGCACCAATGACAGCGAAGATACCTACGCCAAGCAGCAGTTAGACGTAAATGCTTCTGGAGAAGGAAGTAAACTCCTTGGCCTTAAATGGGACAAGGTTGCGGACACGCTAGCTGTTACATTTCCTCAAGAGAATGCTGAGCCAACGAAGAGGGGAATTCCGGGGACTTTAGCTCGCATCTACGATCCCCTTGGTCTGGTTTCTCCCACAGCGCTACACGGGACAACGCTACAAGCCTGGAACGCTCCCCTACCTGACGCGCTTGCTGCCAGATGGAAGCGCTGGGAGAGTAACTTGCACGAGAACATGGTGGTCATACGAACGTTTGCGCCCTACCGGGAAGCTATCAATGCAGTGGAGCTCCATGCATTCGGAGACGCGAGCGGACGTGGTATCGCCGCCGCAGTGTACGCAGTGGTTAGACAACACTCTAGAACAACTCAAGGACTAATGGCTGCAAAAGCGCGTCTTGCTAAAGAGCGATTGTCCATACCAAGACCCGAGCTGGTTGCGGGACACTTTGCTGTTAACTCGGTAGATAACATTCGCCGTGCACTGGATGGGTTCCCTGTGACATCAGTCTATTGCTGGCTTGACAGCTCCGTTTCGCTCAACTGGATACGCGGTAATGGCTGAGGTCACACTTGGGTTTTTTTACTATAGTAAAGCATAGTTTACCATAGTTAAGACGTTTTCAAATGTGACCGGCTTTTCTCGCTTTCCTATGGTAAACGCCCGTCTAGTCTGTCGCGTTGGCAACGGCGGCAGGATAAAAGCAAAGTTTACTATAGTAAACCGACCTGAATCGAGTTCGTTTATCCCAAGTTTTTGTTTTCTTAGATGACAGCTTGTCGTTTTTTTTTTGACATGCAGCATGCAACCCTTCGATTGCGCCAGCTCCACGCACGTGCTTTCTGTCGAAACCTTGGAGTCTGTATCGCAGTTAGACGGTCCGTTTCTGTAGAGATATTTCTTACGAGAATTAAACATGTCAGACAACTTTCCCTTTAATTCAAGGTAAGTTTTAATTCAACCTCTCCAATCGAAAGTATAATTATATTTCTCAGTGGTAAACACACATATAAAACCTCTGCTTTTGGACCTTTTGTTTCTCTGAGATACCTTGTGACGTTAGGGACGGACCATTTAATTTTAGGGGGGGGGGGGGGGGGGTTGGGCAATTTCTTCTGAGCATGAATTTTTTTTCAGCACCACTATTTGCAAGAATTTTTTTTACCTTAATGCTTGAATTTTTTTTTAAAGTGCTTGCTTGTGCACGAATTTTTTTCTCTTAAATTTCTTCTGCAGGAATTTTTTTTTGGTAATTGCCCAAACCCCCCCCCCCAAAAAAAAAAAAAAAAAAAAAATTAAATGGTCCGTCCCTTAAGACTAAAGTAAAGAACGAGAATTCGAAACCGCTGAGCTTTCCGGATAGCAAAGAGCCACAATCATCACAATCACGCGCTCAGAATCCATGGCGGAATGAAGCCTATTAAAATCAGTCATGCAAATTAAAATGGAATGTCTGCATTTATTCATATCTGTCACCAACTTAACGTTTGATTGACATACTTGAACCACGAAACCACAAAGTAGTCAAGTCCGATTTACCATAGTAAACTTTGTCTACCTTTTCTTAACCATAGTTAACGCTTTTTACTACAGTAAAATCTCAAGTGTGACCTCAGCCAATCCGACAATTTGTGGCGAATCGCGTAAAGATCAATGATCATGAGATTAACGAGTGGAGACACGTGTCAACTGACCAGAATCCTGCTGACCTCCGGAGTCGCGGAGATTCCGTAACCGATGCGGACTTGTGGTGGAACGTTTTTCAGGTCAATTCTAATCAGGTCAATTCTAGTTAATGAAAATAGAGAACGATTGTTTGGTGTTTGCTGTCTCCAATTTACGGCCAAGTTGTTATTCTAAGCCCCTACTGAAAGACGGTAAAATATCTCAGGTTGACACTCTTTGCAACAGCCGGTCTGGGACACAATTTTTCGGCCGATTGCATTCTTCAAAATTCAAAATGTCTTATCACATCTACTATTTGTGATATCCACAAACGGACTTTTAGTTTTTGACTTCTCTTGTTGAGAAAAAAGAAAAAAGGTGGATATTAGAATTTTTTTAGCTAAGGGTATAATAGGGAGCGCTTGCGCAATTGTGTGCTTTCTTAGGCCTTTCTTGTTTACTTTTTGTCAATATTTCCGAGTGAAAAAAGCGGACATTTTTTCACACCGGTGAATACGCACAAACCAAACACCCATCAACCTTGGTCAAACAATGCGGATTTTTGGGCCACTTTGATTCACGCATTCCTGTAAACGCCAAGTGGTGCATAGGGCATCAAGAAGGTTACTCCATTCCTGATGGTCCTTTGCAAGCCGCGCAGCCTGCTCCCAGTTAAGGTTTAGGGCCCAGCGTTATGCCTCTACAGTCCTCCTCCATGTGGATTTGGGACCGCCAGCCTTTTCCTTTTAGCCTCTGGCGTCCATCTGAGAGCAACTTTGGAGATGTTAGTAGTTTCTCTACGGAGAAACATACAATGAACTGCAGCCGGCTGATCTGACTACGTAAAAAAGTAGACTTTGCGAGACACCGTCACGACAATAATCGATAAAGTAGGATCGCAACTGTGGACAGCTGTTTCGTTGTTATTGCAATTCTTCAGCACGGTGTAGCGAACTAAATTACGCCCGCAAGAATACCAGCGCAAATAGCTCATTATTGGAGATCTTTAAAATATTCGTTGTATTTTTTTATGCTAACGTGTAACGCAACAATTTTATAAAAATAATATTGGTAAAATTTGGTTGAAGGCTTTCTGCAATATCTGAAATCAACTTATGTCATAAGAGTCAAAGCGGGGAACACTAACAAAAAAGAATATTTAAAATGTTTTTGCTGACGGGTAACACAACATGTTAATTAAAAATATTGGTTAAATATTCAAAACACGTCCGTTTCTAGTTGTTTCATTTTTTTTAGTGACAGGCATGCAAATAAGGTCAAGGAAGCAAGACGAGCGCGTTAAAAAGGGTTAAAAGGGGATAGCGCAGACGCGATAAGAGTCAGAGACAACACTCAGGAAAATAGCGATTAAAGCCCCGGGGGAGTACTACTCGGAATTCTTGGTGGGGGTGTGCCGCCCGGTTCTCCAAATCCTGACCCTGTTTCAGACCAAAACATGCCATTTTCCACACCCGTTTTCTGACCTGCCTCTAAAATCCATACCTGTTTTCAGACCGCTTAGGTTAGAAACGCCAACAAAAGATTTGTTAAAATTCAGCTCGAATGATATATTTCGGTTATTTCTCTTTCTCTCTCATTCATTTGGAGTTGAAAAGAAATACGTTTATACGCTCTCGTGGTTCCCTTGAAAACCATACCCGATTTCAGACCACAATGCTCAAAATCTATACCCATTTTCGGACCAAAACGGCTCAAAAACAATACCCTTTGGGGCTGCACATACCTATATAGCTTATATAGGGGAGTACCCCCCCCCCGGGATTCAAGCTCACTGTCAAATATCGGGAACTTGACTCTTGCTTACATCCCGGCCTGTTAAATCGATGACAATCGATCATCGGAAATCCAATCGATCAATCGATATCAATCGATAAAATTAGTTAATTGATATCGATTAATATCGGCCAATCGATGATCAATCGATAATCACAAAAAATGTCCCGCAAATTATCGATTTTATCGATTTTTGCGTGTTTTCTCGAACTCGTGTAACAAAATTCCAAACACAATGTGTGGTCAAGACACGCCACATCGCGAGCGGGAAGTTACCCTTGTGATATCCGATGTCGTTGTGAAAGGGTACCAGGAGTGTTCATTTACTGTTGCAATTCGTGACAACTTCTCCGCAAGCAAGAAAAGGGAAGATCGTGGCAATGCGTTATCGGAATAAAATCATTTCATTGCTGATTTGAGCGTCATAACATGAATAAAATACTAGCAGTAAGACGCGTTCGAAGGAACTTCCGGCGGAAGTGAGCCCCTGAAAAAAACCAATAGGGGCGGCCAGTTGGTAGGCTCGACTACCAGCCGCTGTTCGGGAAATGAGCCCGCGCTCCTTCTCGTCTTCTCGGGGAGGCTCAGAGACCGGACGCGAGAAAGCGGCGGAAATCGAGCCTAGCCATTTGGAAGACCGTCTACCAATAAATCTCAAATTTTACTGCACATAAACCACAGGACAATCAACACGATCTTCGAACGCGATAACACCGATGACAATCGATGGCAATCGATAAAATCTATATCAATTTATCGATTTTATTGGAAATCGATGGTCAATCGAATTACCACAAAAACATACGTCATCGATTGATAATCGATTTCCAATATCAATCGATGAATTGGCATCGATTGATATCGATTGATATCGATTTCATCGGTCATCGATTTTATTGATTTAACAGGCCGGGTTACATGTATGCGCGGTATTGTGTTAGATTCGATTTGTAAGGGTTTGCATTGGAACGCAATAATTTTGTCTTAAAAGGTAAAAATTCGAATGTTTTGTGAATAAAAAAAGACTTTCTTTGTTGCTGTGCTGTATTTGTTGTTGTTTGCCGGCTCCTCTTGTCGATTTAACTTGTATCGGCAAGTTATCGTTATTTGATGGTTCCACTGGAAACATACCGGAAATTTACATAAGGGAGTCGCTAGCAGACAGTGGTTGTTGATATGATAAAACGCAACCTTTTAGGACCAATTCAAGCCAAATGAACTTTCGACTAGGGGGAGTATCCTCGTCACTATCTGGCAAAATTCTCAAAAAACCCTGGTTCAAGAATGCGGACCAAAATCTGCTGGTATGTTAAGGTCCGGTAATGACCAACCGGTTTTTGAAAATTTGCCTCGTAATTTTTACCAATCTTCACACGGAGTCGCACTATCTATGAGAGCCGCAATGGACAATAGTGGTCGAGGTTATTTTTACCGTTCAATTTTATGACAAACAAGTCCAGATGTCATTCCATCTAGCGAGAACAGTGGACCACCGGTCGAACTTTTTGTTTGATCGGTCGACAATTTTCATCACTTGACAAATGTTCATCGGTCGATAATATTTTTATTGGTCGAGAAATTTTCATCGGTCGAGAACTTTTTATCACTCGAGAATATTTCATCGGTGGGATAAAAATAGGTTGACAACCTGGGAGACTCGGCTTATTAAATTACTTGAGCGAAAAAAAAAACATTTATAGCAAAACAACAAAAAAGCATTGAACGGCATAAACTCCCATTTAAGATCGCTAAACGAGATACTGTAAAGAAATATTACACCAGAGGCTTTTAGGGCACGGCACTCCTAAATTTTGGCACGCGCGCCAATTTTTTTGTAAACAAGAGGCTCCAAGCAGCCTTTACTCATGCGCATGCGTAAGAAAATTTTATGATATATTTTAAACATGATAAGATGTCCGACATGGAGAAGAGTTACTCCTTTTATTCAGTCATCGTTCCTGCAAACCACGTTGTTTACTATTGAATGTTGTGGACATGAAGGCTGTACCACAATGAAGCCAGTGATTCTTCTAGGTCTTATATATACCAAACGTGAACATAGTAATGTATGTAGGGTTGTAGGAGATTCTGTCGTGACACCTAAGTAACGCTCTTTTACCGGAAGTGAGAATAGCCGGAAGTCACTAAACAGGAAGTGTAAATGGCAAATACGTCAACCGGAAGTGCACAATTTAAAATATGCGTGCATAAATTTGCATGCAAAATCGTGACAAAAAATAAAATAATAAAAACAAGAGGCTCCGAGTAGCCTATACTCATGCGAATGAGACGCTATAAAGAGGCCAGTGGTGGTTGGACATAGCATGGAAGGCATCATGGGATGAATTATCATTTTGAGCGGCTTTCGGTTCAGTTTCAAATGAACCTTTGAGCTGGGAGGACCTCGAGGAACTACAAATTTTCAGAATTTTAGCCGTTATGGAAGCACAAATCGGCCTAAATTGAATAGATAACATTTTTTTTACAACTGAATGACTTGAGGTATCATTCTACGTCAATCGATCGATTACTCGTGCACTGACTTCAAATTTGAGCCACAACACTACAAGCACAAATCGGCCTTCATTGAAGTTGATAAGATTCCTGTTGTTACTTAGCAGGGTTTTAAGCCGGCTGATCGATCGAAAGCGGAATTCCAACCGAGGAATATTTTGTAATGGAAGCTATAAGCTTAAATTGCGAAATTAAAATTCCGAGGTTGGTAACCGCAACAATCCATTGTTGCATTTTATAGTCCTCTTGAGTTTTAGAATGTTATAATATTGAAATACACGACAGCAATTTTATTGTTCTGAATACTGGTGGTGCTGGATTTGTGTTGTTGTGAAGTATAAATAAATAAATAAATAAATAATAACGCTGTAAAATCATCAAGAAATAATCAAGGGGATGAAATCCATAATAAGTTTACAAAAACAGATTTCAGTCCCATTGACCATTAAAAATCTGACAACTGTTGTGTTTTTATTATAATATCACAAATTATTCCTTGCTATAATTTCAAGAGGAAAACATGACTTACATCCTAACGGAAATAAAGCAGTGACTAACATACATTGTTGCATCTGAACAACAACCAACAAAAACAAACTTCTAGAAAGAAATCTAATTCTGGCCATAAAGACCTGGTAGAAAATTGTGATTAGGGGGACCTCAGGCAAAAAGGAATTCAAACTTCTGGGCTTGAAAATGAAAATGCAGAGTGTTTTGGCACTATAGTCTGAGTTTGTGGCAAAACAATTTAAGGTACTAAGGAACAATTTTTTCTTTGGGCCCTCTTACTTGGAATGTAATTAGAGCACAACAATCAGGACTGTGCACATGAGAACAACTGCATGTTCTTTCACTTGAGCACAAATCTCAAGGGTAATTTATATCAAATCTACAATTGATTCTGTCATAAGCAACCAGGAATTGGAAAGTGATCCCTTAGGGAGAATGGTTGCTTACAAGAGTCATAGTACAGCAATAGAGAATGGTTGCTCAGAGAGAGCAAACTGTAGTTGTTATAATAATTTTAATTAGCAACTTTCCTAACAGACAGACAATTCTTAATGAGGTATTTATGTAAACTGTTAAACAATCCCCTCCAAACTTAAATGCCCATCAGTGGTGCAGCAAGGAAAGAAGTGTTGAAATGTTTCTATAATAAGGGAAGAATTATTTTCGCAACTCCCCCCATCCTCCTTCATGGTTTTATAAGATAAATGCGAAAGTAAATCATGATTGCCACAGCCACAGGATTTTGAAATTCCCTGACTTTTCCCTGACAATTGTAAAAATTTCCCTGACCGACTAGCGGTAAATTAAAAAAATTCACAAATTAGTCCTGGTAATGGCCTCCAACCTCCCCTCACAGCCAACCTCTCCACCCATTTATTTATGCTTTCAGAACGCCACATGCAGTGTACATGAATTGATAGTTTCTTAACATAACATGGAAGAAGGATTGATTTTCTTGGAAACCCAACATTAGCTTGTCGTTCAATTAGTTCTACCAATCCAACACATTTTTATGTCCGTAAAATGTACCAAAATGTCACTTTTCCCTGACTTCTCTCAAAGATTTAAATTTTTCCTGACTCGGAATGAAATTCCCTGACTTTTCCCTGACCTTGAAGAATTTTTTTCCCCTGACCATTTCCTGACCTGTGGCAATCATGTAAATGAAGCCCTTTGAGAAGTCGGTACACAAAAATGGGAAACAGAAACAGAAACAACACCTGCTGGCTTACAGCCCCCCTCTCCTCCCTTGCCATCCTTGATAATCAAGGCATACCATAGTTAAATGGAGTTGATATTTTGATAATAGAAAACAATTAATAGAAATCAAAATAATTATAGCAATTCATAAGTGATATAAATTTTCCCCATCTATGAAGGTTATTCTATGCCACCATGCAGCACTTAAGTCTGTAATATGTTTTTAGACCTTTTTATTGTCAACCGAAGACAAAAGTAAGCAACCCGGGGCTGCTGTGCATTTCTAGCAGGCTACTGCTAGAGCACAATCCATTAAATATCGTTATAGACAATTGTTATTAATCTTAGGAATCAACAAAGAAATAGATTTAACAGACTGATTAAATCATTGATGCATTTTGTCTATACAAGTTACTTTATAATTTTATTTATATAATAACACCACATTGATAATTATCTGCCAAAATATGAAACAAACTGGCGATACGGGGGCATTTACATAAGAATTCACAGTTCTCAACCCAATTGTGGGTCTCAAGTTTGGTCTCAAGAGCTTTGGATTTTAAGCATTCTGCTGCTAAGAGCAGGACTTCACAAGACATGATAATAATTACAGAACAAAACCCTCACTGCCTCAAGCCCCAATATTTTGGGTCAAGCAATAAAAATGTAATTCTTGTTTGGCTGCTATTTTCAGGAAAAAGAGCAGAATGGAGGGCTCCACGTTTTGCTGTTGAACCTAAAAGAAAAAGACTTCATTAGGAAGCCACTCCATAAAGAGAAAACAATAACAAGCTCATATACGGTATTTGCAATGTTCAAATCTCATGATCAGTGTGTAGATTGCACAAGAATATGAATCAAATATCATGTTTTTCCTCAGAAGACAGAAACTTTGATCTCAAAAGGTCGAAGCGACCTTAAAAATTACAGTTTGAAGTCTCAGAATACTCAATACTCGAGTGTCATACTTAGCTGACTCGTGTTTTAATACTTCCAAAAATCGCCAAAGTTTGATCGCTAATAACAGAAAAACGGTAAGAGGTACGATGGGGTTAGACGTTCTAAAATTAAAGAATGACTATTTCTGCAATAGATGGTTAAGATTTCTTGGCTAAAACCGACAAGATATCGGATCAGGAAGCGAACGCGTTGGTTGACTACATAACATGGACAAAAGCCGCCATATTGGAAAGGCCCGCGATGAAGTCAAATAATGACAAAATCTATGAAGATAGTTATATTAAAATGTAATAAACAGTAACTTTAACAACCCACCTTTTGTTTTAACTCTTTCATTTGAACAAAAATGCGCCAGATCTTGAAATATCCGCACATAAAACCTTGATATCCTGCGTGTCGCAATTCCTTCCGAAAAGACTTGTGAATAAATTCAGTGATGTGATTGGTTGATTACCCCTACCAAAATGCCTTTCGGACCGTGTCAAGACGCGTTGATCGAAGCGGTATGCTACCAATTTTTAGCCGTCGTGCCATGGTGTCCGGCTGTCCGGATGTCCGGATTACACCCGAGGAACACTGGGAACTAGCCTTGGAGGATAAGAAAAACACTGGGAACTAGGTCACTCGTCGTTTGCTCCGCCATTTTGTTTCGAAGAGTGGAGAAAGCTACAATAGGTTTGTTTGTCTGTTTCAAATTTTACACCGTCATGCTTTATTTCCCGTGAATATATTTGCGCTCACTTGCAGACAAACAGACACGAAGTGATGTACATTCATCAGTAGTACATACTCGCACTCGCAATAGGCAAAAGGTCTCCACTAGATTATCGAGTCTGGGCGCTGTTTCGGAGCGGATCTTTGCCTGTCTCAGAAAGAACTTATCAGAACTGAAGGCCAGAAATAGCACTGAAATAGCATTGATTTAAGCTTACTGAACTTGACTTATAACTGAGTATCCTACGAGAGCTGTTACCTGTAAACGAAGCCGTGTGCGGTGATTCACGATCAGTTGTGTACAGAATATCGGAGCAACTTCATTGTATTGAAGAAAGAGAAGGAAATTAAACAGTTTATCTCGGATTCAAGCTATTAATAAAAGTGAGCCATCATTACCAGCATATTGTGTATACAGTTACGGTATCTTATAATGCAATACATAGCCGCTGTGGGGTTGTATAATGCTCATTTCAAAGCCAGAGAATGTTTAAATCGTGTCAAAGGAAAATTCTGGTCTACGTTGTTATTTCTGTTTTATGTTGTTTATGCGTGGCAAATGAGTTACTACACTAATTGGTTCACACAAATCTGCATGTATCGTTGTATTCCACTTTTGATTCGTCCTTCTAACGATGTAGAAATGAATCCTTGTTCCCTGCCATCTTGTAGATACCTCAAAGATAGTTACAGCTGATTTTCATCAGGGCAATGTCTCGCTGTTTGGAAGTAATTCTGGTAAACAGTGGCTACAAAATTGGAACATGTGTTCAGTTGGAATTTAACAGTGTAGGGGAAGTGTTGCAATATCTTCAGAATTTCTACCAAAGTGTTTTCCTCGTGCATTTTTCATGAAGCACATTACTGAAACTTGAGAAAGGGTGAGAACATTATCTTGTTCATATTGGGCTAAGGGATGGACTATTTTAATTTTGAAGGTGGGGGAGGGGGGCATTGGGCAATTTTTCTGTGCGTTGTTTTTTTTTTTTTTTAATTTTCTTTCTGTCTTCACCTGTTATTACATGTAACTAGCCACATGTAATAGTTTTTTCAATATATACAATGAAACTCTCAGCTCCCAAATTGAATTCTTCACCATCCATTGTATATCTAAATGAAGCACTTTAATTCCGCTTTTAAGTCCCCATAAAGCCATTTTGGTTTTAAACTTTAGTATGACAAAACACTTAAAAAAATGAACTGAATCTCAAGGTATTCATTTATTTTCTTTTAAAGGTACTCAATCACCTCCAGTCAATTCATCTGCAAACATTTAGCACATCAACTAATGCTGGTGACAATGACAAAAAGTCTCAAGTGCTGAAGAAACTGGTGACCTGCTGTCCATGCGTTAATGAAACCACAAAATGTCAAACTACCAATAATCTCTGAAAACATGTTCAGAACTGACAAAGTCTTTTCAATTTGTGAAGCACAAACATGGAAACAATTTTCAGTTGTTGTCATTTAGCAATTATAACAGTTTTAATCATGTACATTGTACAGTTCAAATTGTGCTTCCTGTATTAACACTTCATAGTAACGCTGTAAGGAATCAGAAAAACAGCTATCCGGACAACAATGGACTGATTATCAATTGTAACTTGCAAGATGTACAAATATTGAATTGCACATAAGTAAAACAAACTCAGATGTAATTTTAATCTCAAATAATTTGAAAATGAAAATGTTACTTGTTCTTGATGCGTGTGTGACCTATATTAAGCCTAATCAGCATAGAATTATACCAACTAAGTATGGCAAAATAAATTCCAATCCATATTTGTCACAAATATGAAGGAAAAACGATGAATTGTTTTGATTTTGCACACAATAAAATGTGCAATTACCAATGCAGCAACCACAATTGTGTAATAAATCTTCACATGCATATCATATCATGATCACAAGTATCGGTGTCAGCCAGGAACTTAAAGGCCCAGTAATGACCATTACGCTCCACGCGCCTCTGTTATTGTTATTTATTTCCTGGGATCAAGACTTACTTGAGGTGCTCAAAATGGACAAATCGAAAATCCCCAAAACTTTTTTCAGGATATAGGGCTATGTAAACCATTTCTAGAAAACAACCTTCAGTTCCATTAGATTTTTTATTTTACACGAACGCCGACAAAGTCGGTTTGGCAGCTCTCACATCGGGGGTTTTCACGGGTCCACACCACGCATCACACTATTGAATATCGCGTAAAATATATGATGAAGTACACTCGACCAGTGAATAACTTACTGAAAAGAGCATACATTTACCAATAGTTTGAATGTTCATTTGTTCTATTCGACAGCGAACTTAATATTTCTGAGATTTTCTATTTTTTCCATTTTTAGCAATCTTGGCGAGGCACGAAAATGGCGAAATTGAGAGGCCAAAATCGCAGTTTTGGCACATAGCCTGGTGCAAAATAAGTCATCCTCATTGAAAGAGTAAGGTTTCTTCCGGAAATAAATCCTATAAAAATTAAACTACTAAATTTTAGAGTGCCAAACAAAAGTGACACAAAGGTAAAAACAAGGCATTTTTGTCACAGTATTCAAAAGCGTCAAATCCACAATACGCTCGTTAAAAAAATGAAATGGCCAACTTTACCCCAAATATCTTTGCTATTGTAAAAGCCAAACTAGTTTCGAGCAATTTCTGTCATGTTTGCTGCTTAATATTTTGTCCGGAAGCATAACTTTAAGCGATTATTTTGCGATCGAAAATCAACACAGTGTGCTCGTATGAAAAATTGTGATATTTTTCCTTATTGTTTGCCTTATTATACCCTTTGTAAATAATGTGTTCACTGATTTTGATAGTTAGACTCGCTGATATAAGTATTACACCATAGTCATTCTCTGTGGACTTCTGTTAGTGGTCAAGAATTTTAGCTTTCCTTATTTCAATGTTATATTGCCAAATGCCACCAAATATATAACGAAATAAATTGAATAAAACTGTTCCCCAGAACAAAACAGAACAAGCAGTTTGAGAAAATAGAGAATAGAAATATATTGCAGTTCATGCATCAAATTTGATGTCGCTGTGTTTGCTGAAACGTCAGTTCAGCGGGTTCTAAGATGTGTATCCTCGCAAAGTTCAATAAAAAACTATAAATGATCTCTCTGATACTTTTCGGTTGCCATTTCTGAACTTCGGTTGCAAATATCGTTCTAAACGTAAACAAAATAAGTCAAATGTTTTAAAGCAGTAAAACTAAAGAAGACAATCTGATGTTTTTATTTTTCCTGTTTTCATTTTTGGATGACCAATTGTTTTTTGCAGGTTTATTTTTCAAGTAAATTTCATGAGAATCCATGAATTATGCCATGACTGTTTTTCTTTTGTTTAAATTTGCCTGTTTAATTAAGGTGAGCAGACTATGATATAAACGCTCCCTCGCCGAAGAATAAAAAGTTTAACCTTTTTTTTGGATTATGCAAACAGACATGATCTACTACTAAAATCGGAATTCAGTATTAGACTTACCACAGCGTAGCAATGTTAACTTTGCGTAGCTTCAAAACAACTTTAGGACCCAGCACTTCGTCTTTCTTGTTAACCCTAATTAACACATTGGAAGCTGGTCTAAATGGAAATTTATGGCCAAAGTTCACCTGTTACGTCAAGCATCGATTTCGTTTAATTTCGCCATTTGTCTATCATAAAAATTTAATGTGCTACTAAAACATCAAGCTGAAACAACTAAAAAGATCATGTGCTAAAAAAGTTCCCTTAAGTACAGTTTCTTCATGATTCCAACTTTAAAACAGAGTTTTAAGACAATTCAAGATAATCAGACGATCCCTACAGCATTTCATGAATTTTTCGGTCCTACAACAAACATAAGTGGTTATCATTTTACCCAATAGCTTTTTAGATATATATTAATACATTGGTACGCTGACATTATGACGTTAGAGAGAGCTCTGAAAAATGATTTAGATGGCTTTTCAGACTATTTCGAAGTTAAAGTCACAACCTTAATGGTAACGAAAAAATAATTATAGCTACAAACCAGCAAAAACTAAATAATAATTGCAGCAATCAGCAGTACGTGTTTTATAGACCTCGCTAGTGATATTAATCCACAATGCTGTTGTATTGTCGTTATCGTTTGTTGACGAGTCGGCAACATCAAAAGTTCGTATAATTTACCTGCTCCAAAATCCTAGCTGACGCCTATTCTTGAGAATCAGTTCCAAAACTAATTTTGCGTCCTAATTTTTAACCAATCTTGGCAGGGAGTGGGTATCTGTGGAGCCACAGTAGACAAAAGTGATCGACAGTATTTATACTGTTCAATCTCATTATAGACAAGTCCAGATGTCATTCTACCTTAAGCGAGATGCAAATTCATAGTCCACCGTTCCCATAAATTTAAATTGGTCGAGAATTTTCATCAGTTGAAAAAAATTAACTGAATCGGTCGAGAATTTTTCATCGGACGATAAATTTACAAAATACTATCACGTAGTGTTTCCTGGTGCAAACAAAAATAGCTCTAGAGTTCGGCAGTACGTTAATTAACTTACATCTGTTTGACAGCTCAAAAGCATTTTTCCGCTTTTTTAATTTGTCGTTTTTAGAGAGCTTAAGAGCACACCAATTTTAACTGGCGGTATCTTAATTTGAACATGTGTTTCATTCTGCCAATTTTTAAAGACAAAATACAAATCGTTTACACTGCAAAATCTGTCAATATAGAATGACTATTTTGTTTGTAAAACGGATAATATTTACGCTAATGCAAACCGGCGTTTTCCGTTTTGGATAATTTGCTGCTCTAAAACTAAAAATGAATTATTTATTAAGATCAATTATTTTGACAGCTAATTTTCATGAAAATTAGTACTGCTACATAATTTTTATCTTGCGAATATATACGGACGTCTTTTGTTCTTGCGTACGGGCAATAAAAATTTGACTTTCTAGCGGTCTTTATATCATATTTTATTCACGCTTGTAAAGCCACGTTAATTTCGTATCCAGAAGCGTAAAAAGTGTACGAACGTACAAATCCACATTGTTCGATGTTCAGTTTCTATATTTGTCAACAGGCAGCAGTCATATTGTTGAATATTTACGGTTGTTCGTGCTTATCTCTCCTTCAGTTAAAATTCTAAGTGCATGTATAGGTTGCGGAAACGTTTATATAATACAATCATCTTCTTCCATCGTATACTCACTAAAATCTGAATATTCTCCCTGCCATCACTGTTCTTGGGTAAGGTGTGGGGAGCAACACTCCAGTGCAGCCTGGTTCTTAGGCGTTCTCTCTTGCCCCGTTGTCCGCGCGAAGTTTGAGATGGGATGGGCGAGAAGGCGTTCTCGGTGACGTCACAGCTAACAGTAGGTTTAACCGAGCCGAGAACGCTTGTGGACTTGGCTGGGTAAATTCGAAAGAACGATAGCCGCGGCATGCTTAAATTTTTTTCGTGTAACCGATTTTATTTAGGCCCATAAAACTTGCCTCCTTTGCACGTGTTGGAAAACAATTGCGCAATTTTTACACGGCGCCCTTAAAGTTGAATTTACCCAGGTAAATGGTTTTCTACGTGCAACCGATCACGCCATGGAAAACAACAGAATTTTTCCTGGGTAAAAGCCTATCTGAATAGTAGGGTAGATTGGTTTACCCAAGTAAATCAATCAATGAAATGTTGAGTTTTGACAGCGAGTTGCCAACTGCACGCTCTAAAAGCTCTCGCTGTCGTTTTCATGCCTATGAAAATTGTTTTGTGCAATTAAGGTTTAAATAAGTAAAAAAGGACATTTTAAAAGCAACCACGACGGCAACAACAAGGAAAACGTCAGTTAAAAAGTGAACTCGCGTCTTTTAAACTTCCTCGCAATTATTCCAAATTGTTTCAGCACTTAGTCTGTCTAATGTTTGGGAGGTGAATTCGCAAGAAAGGAGTTCGAGCTCATAAAGGAAAAGGAAAATTAACCTTCGTTCTACATAAAACCTCGAGTCTGGTCATTTGACGTTGTTGATTTGCAGATAACGTAGCCTGCGAGCAGGCTCACTTGTTTGGTATTGTATTCTATTGTATTGTCGTTCTTTTGTGCTCTAATATTCTATTGTTTTAACAAAAGAATATGTGTTACCCCTAAATCGCGCATGGTATAAATTGGGGCCTTGGTCCGTATATACTTCACAATGAAATTGGATTTGACGCTCGACAAAAAATGCCATATTTAATACAGTGCGACTACGAAAACTACGAAACGCATGAACGCCGAAAATATGTCTGGGATGTTTGTGTTACAGCCAATCAGATTCGAGAACCGGCAGACGAAAAGGTGTTAGTGCTCGGTCTAATAACGGATTACAATTTGTCGGCTTTTCGTTCGCCGGTTCTCGAATCTGATTGGCCGCAACAGAATTAACTTCTAGATAAATTTTCGGCGTTCACGCTTTTCGTGGTCGCACTGTACAAGTGCGTGTCTGGAAAAAAATCAACGTTTGAGAATGAGATATTTTGTTGCACAAACTCAATCTTAAAAAAAATCAGGCGAATTCCATTTTAGAAATCAACATTGTTTATTACATGTAATAAGATTGGCGACACACAGTCTGGTAACTACTGCGGGTCCAAAAAAAACAAGCATTTCGTTTCTTCAAGCCATTGAATTAAAAAAAAAACTACTAGAGAAATTACATGGTGAACGGATAAAATCTTTGTCTTCAATTCCAGCCAGGTCGAGTGCAGTGCCAGATTTTACAATGTCACATGAACACAGCAAATAATTAGAATTTTGATACACAAATGAGATAACTGGTCTCCGATGTGGAAATTTATTTGTCTGTAGAAAGGACTCGGTAGAAGGGACGAATACCGTTCTCGGTAAACATCATCTCGCACGTCGGAATGTTTCATCTTATCTAATTTTCCTTTTATCAACTCAATGTACGTTGAGAAGTCGAATAGCGAAATGTGTTTTTGTTGTTAACGTCACGTTAGTGAGTTATAGAGATTTGAATTTACAAAATGTTAAATAGATGACGTCAAATCAATACTTTACCATTATTTCTACTTCAATTTACAATAAGCAGATTACAGCTTAAGGATAATCAATTGAAGAAATACTAAATAAAAACTGTTAATAATCAATCGATTTGTAAAAAAATATTACTTGGAGGTGGAAACAAGTAGTTGCATAATAAACGAATCTTGATTTGACGTCATCTTATTAACATTTTGTAAATTCAAACCTCTATAATTCACTAACGCAACGTTAAAAACAAGAAATATTTAACTATTTTCAACTTTTCAACGTACATAGAGTTGATTAAGCGAAAAAGACAAACTTTAATGATCACACGGAAACTGATATTTAAAATACTTTTATTATTTTCCTCCTATATCAATAAGAAAATGTAGACGTTGCTAAAAATCGAAAACGCGTTTGGCAAACCGTATCACAATACACACGAACTGGAAGGAATAACTTAATTTTTTTTTTACACTTAAGAATCTTACAAACATCTCCATGTTTCTACAAACAGTCGTTATTTTTCATGGAAACCACAAACATCTCATTATACCAGCTTGCTTGTTACATGGCGAACAATTTTTTTCCTTTTCTTTTTGCCAATGGGGCTATTAAAGCTTGATATATTTGATATTAGCGAATTAAACGCCGATGAATACCTTTACTGTTATTCGTGATTTATTATTAAGGCTCGCGTTCATTTTACGATCCTTTCAGGGGTAAAAACGTCGGTTTTCACACGAGTGTCTGTATAAAAGTTCCGAATTAAGGAAACTAAATAAACTGTCGGATATTCACAATGAATAAGTCCTCGTTTTAATTAGAGTATGTAATTGGTCAAAAACGCTCATGAGACACGAAATGATATGGAACCTGCAATATATATTTTGGTTTTCAAACCGATTCACGCAACTGTCCCATAAGTGCTGCTGGAGAATTTTTGAAAATTTTGTTATATAGATACATGACAAATGAATAACGACGAGTCATATAATCTCCCCCTCCTCCCTCCCCACCCCCCTCCCATTACCAAATATGACCTAAACCCCACTCGTAATGAACTGGCTTTCACCTCAAACTACCTTAAATAGAAAACATTTTTAAATACGACCAGTAAACTATGTTCAACATTACTTTCAGTTAGTTGAGATATACCTAATCATCACTGTATAGAGCAGTTTTCAATTGAGTGTCGAAAGTAATTACACAATTGCTTTGGTCTTGCATTGCTACGCTTTGTGATTGGCGAAAAAATCTCTCTCCACTTTCTCAACCAAACAGAAGTAAAACCAAAACCAATCGTAACTTGCTCGCACGCGTTTTCCCGCGCTTGGCGCCGCCGACATGTAATTGCTTCGAACTCTGATTGGTTCATTGGATTGTTTACGACTGCTGTGATTGGTCAGAGTAATTACTTTGGTTTTGGTTTTACGACACTCAATTGAAAACTGCTCTAACAGTCAACATTCCAAACGCGATCTACCCCGGGCATTTGACTCAAAGTTGTCTCTCCATAGTGGGGAATTTAACCAGCGTGGCCGGAACGCTGGGTATCATCATAATCTCACCATTAACGAGTCAGTCAATACGCACTACAAAATATCTCGGCCATACATGCACGTAATTTAAAATTGCTTGTCTGACCACTAAAACGTCTGCCCCCAGAAAGCGGGGAGAAATAGTCAAATGACTGGATGTTTGCCTTCTCCCACGCACCCCTATCCCGACGGACGGCGGGGAGGTCGCTCTTGAAAGTGACAGACACGCATCTGTTACCGATTTGTGAGCTCATGGCAGGTCACAGCGGTTCTCGTTGGTCTTCATAAAAAGGCAAAACAAAATTATCCCATTTTTTTGGATCAAAACTCTCCCAGATCCAGTTTTTATACGACTTGAAGAGTAAATAAACGGACTGACCATCCCGGCAATGCGGAACTTCACAAAAAGTAACCGCTGACTGACTAGGACTGCATTTCTACTCTCTTAGAATTTGTCCACAGTTCTATCTTGTCTCTTTCCTCAAAACCATGAAATGATTTCGATAAAAAATCCATAATCGTCTTCAATAAAAAATCTCTTCTGGGAAGTTCATTATTCGAAAGCATCACACAGCAGAGGAGGAGCCTGTAACTGTGGCCTTGTCGAGGAGTTTGTTCGGTTCCGGGTTCATTCTTGATCTGAAGCCTGTAGAAAAAAAAAACTAAATTAGAGTACCCTCGGTAAATCAAATACTGTGTATTATTTTATTTCTCTTGCTAAAACGGATGTGCTTTATTCTAAATAAGGCTTTGACTACCTCCGCACGTTTTATTCGAAAACCAAGATGCATAAATGTCACGCCGCGTACGCTCTAATCGCTCAATGCATTTACTTACCCATTAGGGCCGATCAGCATTCCTTTTGGTACGTCATTTATTTACCAAGACATGTAGACCTCTTGGTACGCGCGCCGCTTTCGTAGCGCGCTGCTCGTTCGTGTGGCACGTGTGCCATGAAATGAATGAAGCTCTTCTATATAGCCTCAAACAGTGTACAGCCTCCCCCTCCTTTTCTTGAGGGGAGGGGACGGCTGTGTAGAAATGGATTGCAACTTGAAACAATTGGGCCAATTTTCATCCAGGTCTACCCGGAGGATGCATTTTCTAACAAAAAAGTGTGGAAGGGTTTTTGTCGCGTTCGTAATAGAAGTTGTCTGTTTACTTTCCTAAAATGAAATGTTCCAGACCTGTAAAGAGACTAACACATTCATGAACCTTTTGAAAAATGTTAGTAACACTTACCCGGTAACCTCGGATGATATTACTTGCAGCATTTCTTTTTGTTGGGTTGTTCGTTTACAAGATTCAGTACACTCTGCATTAATTCATCTTCTCGAACTTGCAACATTCTGAAGATAAATACGGTGAAAAGATTAGTTCAACTCTGGCCGAAAATAACCACAAAAACAATAAGCCCTCCTCAAACTTTATGGTCAGTTTAAATTGAAATATTATGAAACTACGGCCTTTACTTCGTTTTACTGGACTGACAGATGACCTAAAACAAAAGGAACAGAATTGAAACAAGAAACAATACAGGGGCGTAGCTAGAATTTTTCAAAGGGGGGGGGGGCGGGGTCACACTGTGTCACACTAAGGGTACTTACCAGATTGTCATGTCGACATCCACGCTGTGTTTTACTAAAATTATCTCACACTGGGGGGATCACGGGCACTCTAGGACCGCCCACCCCCCCGCCCCACCCAGCTACGCCCCTGCAATACTTCATCAAAATTCTACGACCCAAAAACAATGGCCGAAAATAAAATAAATACTTTATATCGTGTGTCCGGTAAACGAGGTAAAAGCCAAAACTACATCGATCAAAGCCAAAATAACATAACAGGCTACGTTCGATATAGAGCGATTTTCGCCTGACCTTCAAATGGTTACGCGTGAATACAAGCAATTTCATTGGTTTCGGCGAAAGGAGGCAAATGTGCGCGATTGTGATTTATCCGGTGGATAGCTTTATCAATCAGGCCCAAGTTCAGTCCACTTACTTGGAGAATTCTGCCATCGATTCTTGGATGTTGTAACCTGTTTTAGCGCTTGTTTCTGTATACATGGCTTTGTATTCCTATAAACCAACAGTCAAACACAATCAATCAATCAATCAATCAATCAATCAATAAACCAATCAATCACTCAAGTAAATCTATTCTTCGAGGCTCTGGATGGTCTGGATGAGGTGAACAAACAAACGGCGGCAAAATAGAGGGCGATACTCGGTTATTAGTAAATATCACTAGGTGGCTAAACTGTGGTAGCCTTATTGGATAATAAGCCACGAAGAAACCAATAACACTATCAAGGTCGCAAGTTGTGTATACCTCGGCTAATTTCTTTCCATCTTGAGTCTTAACTGGCCGCTCGCTGTCTTCCTCGAGAAGATCAGTCTTGTTACAAACGATCATGATTGCTGTTCCATCATTAGTTCCTTCCTGGAAAAAAAATAAAACAAAATAAACATATATAAGTTAATCCTTTCCAGAAATGACAGCCACAAACGATTGAGAGTTGTCCGGCTATAACAAGAGCAAACGCTGGAGAGAACAATAAACTAAATGGAGAAGATATTCTTTGTTGCTTTACTCTTTCACTCCCAGAGTCAATTATGAAGACATGTATTGTAGTTCTAACTTTTGAGTCTGTCGATGAAATCCTATGGTGCCACCATTCAAATGAAACCTCTTTAGCAGTACTTTTGCGTGGTACTATTTGTTTTTCAATATTTTACAAACTGAATTTTTTTTTTGATTTTGTTCAGTGACTTTTGACTTTTGGCACTCTTGGGAGTTAAAGGGTTAAAATATCTTCTTACCTCCACACTTATCATCCAGTTCTTGATGTTTAAAAATGATGTTTCCATGGTAACATCATAAAATACGATAACACCGTCTGCCTTTCTGAAGTATTGCTTAGTAATGCTTCGGAATCTGCATGTGTAAAATACAACACAGGCAATTTAACTCATCTTCTCTAAAAAGGAATTCTGGCACAAAGTTATTTAAAAAAATATACATTTAGTCCTTTTAAGCTTAAGCTAAATAAATATCTTTATTTCTTGCTCATTGTGCTTCTCATCTTAACAAACTTTGCTTCTTTGATATCTAAAGTGAACAGCAAAGACACGAAAGACGAAACGGCGAGCGGATCTCTCGTCTCCCATTCTTCTCACAATCTCGATTTTTGGTGCCTTACTGTTCGCGAGAGATCTATCCAACCTTTTCCACAGGACCGTCTCCGCGGGAGGGGAGACACCTATGGACAAGGCTGCATAATACCCCAAAAATCTCCTGGTGTGTTTTATCACTTAAAACATGGTGAAATGTGTTCGTTTCGTTCTAACAACAGTTTTGGAGCCAGAAAACAAACACTGCTGCCAATCGCTGCAAATAACCTCCGAAAACGCCGTTTCATCGTGTGTCACGTGACAAAATACTCCCCGATTCATGGAGGATTTTGACAGCCTTCTTCAAGGAGTTTCTACGCCCGCCCGCCATTTTGAAAGTTGAGAAGGCCCTGGGGACGAAGTTGAGATCTCCAACGAACGCTATCATTACCTTTCCTGGCCAGCGGTGTCCCAGAGCTGCAGAGCAATACATCTGCCGTCTAAATTCATGGTTTTTATTTGAAAGTCGACACCTGGTATGACAAGAAACAATTGATATTAATAGCAGGATCGGGAGTGATATGGGGTAAGATTTGGCACTTCTTCTGAAAAGAGATTTCGGAAGATGACACAAACTGAAATTTACGCTATTAAAATATTTTATTTACCTATCGTTGCAGTAAATGAAGGTTTCCATGCATCGTGACAAACACTGGAAAAGTTGAAAATTTGCAAGTCATGTAAATTTGGATTTACAAAATGTAAATTTGGATTTACATGATTTGTAAATTATAACTTACATGTTAATGCTTTGTAAATTAAAATTTACAAGAAATTTACATGTTTCGATGGATCATGTAAATGTACTGTAAATTGCCATTTACAGTGTCATTTTCTAAGGCTATAATTTGCCGAACATGTAAATAACATGTAAATTGTTTTCGGTAGATTTACAGTATACAAGACATGTAAATTTTCCGAAACATCCTGTAAATATCATGTAAATGGTTTACCAGACTGAAGGGGGATTCGAGAACCCTGTAAATTTAGTTTACATGTTTCAATCGATCATGTAAATGTACCGTAAATAGT
>JAJGOT010001098.1:0-75726 GCA_022457155.1 Cladopsammia gracilis | reverse complement strand
TTTGAACTAAATATTCAAAGCGAGTACAGAAAATGGTAGCTTTAATCAACGTGTCTTCCCCGTGTCTTGACTGATGGTGCAATGTGTGTCACGCAAAATTCGTTGAGGTGGTAGCGGTGCGTGACACGTTTAAAATAAACCATAAAACTTTCTTGCGCATGAGTAAAGGCTACTGGGTAGCCTCTTGCTTCTCTAATGACAGGATCGATCCCGGAGGATTTCATGTCATAGCCATGACTATAATTATTTTACTATGTATTCTCTACACTGTCCTGGCATATATTAGGGTTTCTTTGGCTCAGACTCGTGTTGCAAAATAAATGGCAATCGGCTGAAGATTATGCTACCGCTGTGGAAATATTAGGATCAGTAAATAGGCCGTGATAAGTGTCCACAGCCTGCGGCGTGAAAAACTTGTGAGAAAGTGTTTTTTGATCATGTATAAGTGTCTATTAAAGATCCAAGAATGAAAATGCAATCATTTTCAGGAGTAATAAGCTCCTGTCATGTTCCAATATTGGAATCGCGACTTCTTGCAGGTAGTTTTAGCTCTTTAGTTTATTCTTTTGTTGAGTAGTGACCTGGAGCTAGACAGAACTTTCGTTGTCTTATCATGGCATTGCGATCACTGCATCCAATAGTATATCCTCTGTACGCAAAGAACAGCTTCACTTGTAGAGCTGTACCAATGTATCTTGAATTCATTGAGACATACACGAGACTACACTACGTATCTTTTGTACAACAAGTGTGTAATTCTCGTGAAGTAATGTTGTGCTCCATGCGTTCCATAATAATGGAGTAATTCCATAGTAATGGAGTAAATGGAGTAATGGAATAAATTAAAAAAAGTCCACCCGGTTATAGGCCCATCGGTAACAAAACATTACTCCGGTTATACCCATTGATTCCTTATTCCTTTCTTAATTCCTTAACAGAAATTCTTTACAAAAGTTTACGCCAAAATGAAATTAACTCAAAGAACGCTTCTTTATGGCAATATTTTTGCTTGCCAGCCAAAAAACCCTTACGAAGTTCTCCTCGTACTGTTTGGCCAAAACCGGGATATAAGCTTCTTTTGCAACAAGCACTTTAATAGATAAATCTGCGTCTGATTAGACATTTTTGCCAGCCACCATTTTATAGTACAATATGATTAAAATGTTAAAGTTGTTATCTTTGTTAGCGCTTTCTCTCGATTCAGTAATTTCACTGTCCACTATCCATTGTCCTTTGTTCGTTTTCTATTGTCTTCTTTGTTGTTTTTCTCCTCTTTTCCTCGCCACTGTCTTAGTAATTCTGAAAACAAAAATAAACAGATTCATTGGTGAAGACATGTTCATTTGCTTTCTAATTTCTCTGCAACTTATAAATATCCGTAAATAATTGTTAATGACGCAAGCAAAACTGGAAAATTTATACACGCGTTGTAAAGCTTCCCATATAAATTTAGACACACGAATGATCTACATGTATGCGCAAGGCTGCTTTAACGACTTTTACGTAATAGATCAACAACGAGTGCGAGGGTTTGATCGGGCCATCCAAACACCGAGAAGCAATGAAAGCACGAGGCCGCCTCGGCCGAGTGCTTTTATTGTTTCAAGGTGTTTGGATGGCCCGATCAAACCCGAAGCACGAGTTTTTGATCTGGCTTCTCAAATGAAACAATACAGAATTATTCAGTGTTAGTTTTTTTGGCTTTGTCCTTTCCAAATGCCGTCACATGCATAATTTTATTGAGCTGGCTGTGTTTCGCCATTTGGTATGATACCATGTGCGAAGCAGAAGCGTCTCGGTTTTGGGAGGCTAAAACGGTTGTCGAAGAAGAAAATCTTGTCGATAACGGCTATTTCCCCGTCAACGAAATATAAAAAAACAAATAGGCAACGTCTGTTTTCTACGAATGGCAAACTTCTCGGACGGTTCAAGTTTCCGTTCTCTGAGATTCGAGAGGGGCAGTACGCAGCTCTTACAAGGTCTTCTCTGATTTGCTGAGAAAACAATAGAACAAACAACACAACAATGGCTAACAATAGACCCTAGACCTAAAAACAATAGAGCTGCATGATATACAGGTCCAATGAAATTAGAGGTTGTAAAGAGCTGCGTGGTATCTGATTCGAGAGGAATGTGTAAGGACTATGATTTACACAAGATTACGTCACTTTCTGCTTTCTGTATTGAAGAAACGAACGCATTGAGTTCGAATTATTGGCTTAGCAAATTTGTCATGGACGTGGCCAAAAGGTCGCGAGAGAGATATCCACCGAAGACTGTTTGTGCCATAATATGCGGTATCCGACGCTTTCTAGAAGAGAAAAAAGGTGCTGAAGCATTAAATCCTCTTGATAATGGCGACCGAAGGTGAGAAAAATGGTCCATTTTGTTTTTATATTAAAATGTCGATGTCATGTTGAAGTTCCAGTTATAATACTCAGATTATTGTTTTGAAGGTTTACTCTGTTTCACCGAGCATTGGACGCGGAATCGAAAGATGGCCGCGAGAGGGCTTACATTTGAAGACCAAGAAAGGAATGTAAAGTGGAATAACATGTATTGTTGCAAAGCTCATTTATATGCAAGTTGGTTTAATGGTTTATTGGTTTTCAACACTGTTACATTAATTAATTGATCTAAATTTAAAGAAATAAAATTTAAATATCTACAAACCCGCTTATAGCATAGCTAATCTAGGCGGGTTGTACAAGTTTTTGATTTGAGATCAAACACGGTTTTGAACTGAAATCAAAACCCTTAAGATCTTGATCTGGTGTTTCATTGGGTATCAAGACTCATCCACCTGACCCTAATGAACGTCATTCATTGGCTGGTCACTTTATGAATTATTAATGAATTTGAGAACGATGTAGTCAAACTTTAAGGGACCAAAATTTATTTCAATGTTCGTTACAAGCTCAAGTGGTCAGCCCATGTTTCCATGTCAGCAGCTAAAGCAAACAAGTCGCTGGGTACAATACAACGCAACCTTTGGAATTTTCCAAAGAACGTTAAAGAAATTGCATATCCATCCCTAGTACGACCGAAGCTGAAATATGCAAGTGCGGCTTGGGACCCGTTTTTAAAGAAAGATATCAGTGCTCTGGAAAGGGTTCAACGTAAAGCAGCACGGTTCTGCTCACAGAATTATGATAGATATGCCAGTGTTACGGACATGATTAAAGACTTAGTGTGGGCCACGCTGGAAATGAGAAGAAGGCAGTCTAGATTAACACTTATGTATAAACTAACTCATGGTCTTATTGACATAGATACCCCAAAATATTTAACTCAACATTCTAAGAGTCGCACGAGGGGAAGCCATCAATTTAAATTTCGGGTGCCATATGCAAATAAAGACGTTTTTAAATTTTCATTTTTTCCAAAGACTAAAGCGGATTGGAACTGTCTCCCTGAGACCATTGTTTCATCATCTTCTTTAAAAATTTTTAAATATAGGTTAGCAGCTTTTCTTAAACAATAGTTATATATAGTTTATATAGTCTTTTTTGTTTAATTTTTATCCAATTATTCCTCGCGAAGCGAGGTTAATAAATTTGTCGGCCTTCGGGAGCTGAGCCGCGCGAATTCGAGCGAAAAATATATTTATATGTATATATATTAAAGAAGTATTTTTTCGTATGTCTCACGATGTAGTCACTTCCGATGTGGATCGCCACGTTTCGCCTGCATACTGCTAGTCTTCTTCCGGCGATGGGGTCGACTGGTTACGCGTCACCTTATGATGCACGATGTTCTGCTGTGATTGGTTGGTTTTCAACAGCTGTGACTGGCGCATGGAAGAAGGGAATGGACCATGCCATTCCCTTCTTCCATCAAACGAGGACTCTACCATTAACCTTTTTAAATTTTGAACGTCTTTCGTTGTTGATGCATGACGTTTATCACCAAACTGTTCCAAGTAATCTGAGAAGTATGTTCAGACTAACGACCGATGTACATAACTATAGAACTAGGTCTGCATCAAACCAAAATTATTATGTTGAGTACTCCCGAACGGAAAAAATGAAAAAATCATTTGCGAGAACTGGTGCTATGATATGGAACGGACTACCTAAATCCCTTAAATCGTTGAGGAAATCTCAATTCAAATCGAAAATCAAACAAATTCTTCTGGAGATTCTTCAGAAAACAGATGACTATATTGATGTTCCCCAAATACTTTGTGATATTAAACAAATGAAATTGGTATAATTTGCACATTTCATTTATTTCCCGTGTCTGCCACCAATATCATGATTTTATCAAAGCTTTAACAAAATCTGTAACTCTACAGATCAGCTTCTGTATTGTTATATTGTCCAACCTTTATTATTTTCAATTACATTACTTTTCCCTGCCTCGAATAGCGTTTTTGCTAACTTGCAGGGTAACTGTATTTAAGTTTATATGCCTAATAAAGTTTTGTTTGTTGTTGTTGTTGTTGTTGTATTTTGATCCTCGTTGTTTCGGCGAATTGTTCCCTCGGCGGTCCGTAGTCGTACGGCTCTCCTGTTGTTGTGTTTCTTGATCGTGGGCATCCATGCTTCTGGAATTTCCGATCCACATCGGAAGTGACTATATCGTGAGACAAACTAAAAAATACTTCTTTACTAGTGTGTTCACCACGATGAACGATGAACAACAACAACCCTTTTTACGATATATATATACAATTATATATATATATATATATATATATATATATATATATATATATATATATATATATATATATATATATATATATATATATATACAATTATGTATACAATGTGCCCTCCCGGTTGTTACCATAATGGCTTTATGGCAACTCCTGAACTTGGGCACAGGATGTACGGTTACACATTGTTGGATTGCATTGTGGAGTCACGAGAGTGCTCAAACTGCAAGCAGTGAGCGAAGCAATATGCCAATAGTAAACACCTTATGAGGCTCTCCACCTAATCCAGAGAGTGCTCAAACTGTATGAACAGTGAGCGTAATATATATATATACACTTGATGGTGTCCGGCAGTTGCCTGGCAACAAAAATCGCGACCGCTGACAATGGCACGCTCTCATGTTTATTCCACCCGATTAATGGCGGCCGGGCTGACGAGTTTATTCTTTACTCATCGTCGGTGAAACACGACCAATTTCTGATGCAAATGAGAAACAACAACAACACTGGGTTCAAAAAGTAGCTGGAAATCCTTGCCTGAGACAATTAACCACCGAAACTCCGTTAGAGCGAGAACGGCGACTTGAAATTCCCCCGCGATCGAGCAACGTACGAAGAAGCAACGTGAGCATCGATTACAAATAAAGACTTCGAACAGCCTAGGCACACCGTTTGAGTAGATTAAAACGTCTTGAACGCCTTCTGAACGAAACTGATCAGGAGAGGCGATACCGACTGAAAGTGTTTATAGACGCAACGAAAGGCAGCTAGAATTGCACGATCAGCTAAATACTCGTGACGAATATCTTTCATACGGTAGGGAAAAGCAAACACAGATTACAGAAAAGGCTCAGAGAAGAAGAACGATTAAGAAATCTAGCTCAAATCAACACACTTTAATTCGCTCTTCAATACTCTTCAATTCAAACAACCTACATTTACAGGCAAGTAAGCTTAAGCTTATATACAACCCTCTATAAATTATTCTTTAATCTACCTTTTGCAAAAAGCAAGATTTTAAGTACCTAAACAACTGACAGGCAGATGATAAGACGACCTGTTTTTCAATATAATATATTTGTAATCAAACACTGGAAACTATTCTCTAAGTTCATACTGTAAATTGATGTTTATTGAAATTCTCACTAAGGCCACTAAGAAACTTTGATATAAGCTTAAATTACATATTGTATTGTATGCATTGTATTGTATGCATATGACAATGCTATACATTTAATAACTATTATCTATGGTATGTTACGAGGTTTTACTATTCTGTGTTACTGTAGTCTCATTTCTGTTTTTGAGTAAGATTAAATTATTATTTTTACTACAACTGTACCACCACTGAGTTGTTATTTTTAGTGCAACATCACTCTTCAGCAACAGTAAACTCCTGCGATCTCAACCATTCTAGCGAATAGTGAATTGGGTTAGCAATTATTCGATATCCAGTATATAGAACAAAAACATCAACAGTATCTAAAGGGAACAGGTTAATTTGGGAGATAGCACTCACAATCTTCAAAAATGGAATTTAATCGAGACAGCAGGAGTTAGCTGTATTCCTGATAAACAAACTCTCACCAAACCAAAATAAACACAACACATGCACTGCATATTGTCCTCGACCCATGTCCACAACAGTACTATAAATCCACTTTCAGACCAATTTTCCTTCTGACAAAAAATAATGAAGATAGGTTTGGGGGGGGGGGGGGTGGAGGGAAGGCCTGAGGATATTTTGGTACCCAGTCCCATAGCAGTTACAGCGACCCACAGCTCAAAACCCTAAACTGACCAGTGCCAGCTCCCATTTATTTTATTTTACGAAGACAGGGTACTAAGTACAAGTTAAATGGAAGCGACTAGGAACGAAAATGTCTCAACTTTAAATTTCGGAGCCATTGCCGGCATGCAATTCAACCTCTCCAGTCAAATCAGAAATTCCGTCTCTCCCTCCCACATTGCTAAAATTTTGCAGTGCATCCTCCCCCGAGCTTCGCGAGGTTCTGAGAGACACGTATTTCTAGTTTTATATATTGATATATCTGTATTTTATTCATTTACTTATTTTTATTCATTCATTTATTTCTTTTTTTACGGTTGGTGTGATAACCAAACGCTTTCTACCGACCAAATACATGTAAATTTAAAAATGTAAAATGTAAATGAAATGGGGTTAAGCCCCGTCATTTGTCAGCCATTTTAGGCTTGTAAAGGCTTACCCTCCCCACTCCCCCCTCAATTTAGTTGATTAAACTTTCATTTAGATTTTCTGCCTTTAAGGTGCTACTTGCCATGATGTTGAGGATTCTTTTTACCTCCACAATGTACGAGGCATGAAACTCGGGTGTCGTGGGTCTTTTGTTTCAATTTCTTTGTTATAGTTATCACGAAACAACCATTTTTCCTGGTTAAAGACCTTGACCAAGGCCTTAAACTAATTGCGTAATAAGCACCACAACATCGCGTTGCCTGTTCAAAGATGTAAACTTAATTCATAATTTATTAAACACAGCATTAACAGATTAAGAAATGGAAAAATTTACATGCGCCTAAGCATTTTTTATTAAAAACAGTATAATACACAGTAAGGTAATTTTTTTACATGAGCGTGCTTGATATAACAACTTTGATATGTGCAAAACACTTTCGAAATACATTGTAACTGATTATAGTCTCGCTTTTAGAAGGAGACACAACCAGCGTTAATAAACGATGTACTAAATATCTCATCTAAAATAAGGTGATTGAAAGTAAAAAAAAATATACCTATAAGGTACAAAATTATGAAACGTTTAAAAGGGCACTGTGATGCTTGTTTCATGCAAAACTGATACTTTCAAAACTGATTCCTTACGTTTCTAGCCAGCACGATTTAATTAGTCAAAGAAACCCTTTGAACAAAGGATCAGTGCATTTGGCGCCTACGTGAGTTAATAGTTTATCTAGGTACGGGCCAACAATAAATGCGCCTCAGTACTCGTACTTGCAATCCGACCTAGAAATTAAGGAATCCGTTACGTATTTGCAACGTTTAATGCAGAATTGGCTTGAATTATTTGTAGTAGTTCTTATTTTAGTATTTAAAATATATATTTTTTTGCCAATCAAAGTAAATATTTGCGCAATTATATCGTATTACATTCTCTAATACACAATGTTCATGAACAGGACCAATGAAAGCGCACGAACACAAAACCAGTGGATCAAACAAGTCTTGCAACTCTGGTGATTGCGTGTTTCATGTATCACATGGCCAACTGTTCAATGTATGAGCAGATGCCTTCTGCAAAGAAAAGGTCATTTTTGCCAGCCACACACTAGACTTGGTGACTACCTGCAACTTAATAACAAAAGACGTTGTTGTTGGTTGGGGTGGGTTTAATAACATGTAAAAATCATATACTTTAAACAAAAATACTACTTTTATCATCTGCTTCCACAACAAGGACGACTTATACGATCATTCCTAACTCGGGACCCAATATCTGATAGAACACTCGCGTTCATTATCTAACGCTTACTTAGCCACGGTCTTTTGGACCGTTTCTACGATACATTTCTCGAGAGAAGATCAGTCTAAATCTCAGTCAACGTCTTACTATTGTTTACTCCCTCTTTAAAAAGAGAATAACCGTTGGTTAACATATTGAGCTTGGGCGATTAGTATTATTATTATCATCATCATCATCATCATCATCATCATCATTATCATCATTATTATTATTATTATTATTATTATTATAAGTAGTAGTAGTAATAGTAATTGGACTGAGTGGAGTATAATTAAGGGAGTAATTGGGCGAGTAATCTCAAATTGCGCGAGGACGCTTTGAAATTACGACCACGATTACTCCTAAATTATACGACACGAAATTCAAATACTAATTGATCGCATTAACAACAAAATTCGAGATTAAAAAGTCTATGTGGACCTTATTGTACTCAAAACGTCAAGGATATTTTATATTTAAGTGCACCTGATTGACGCGCGCGCAACATAGGTGTCCAATTACAGCTAACCAACTACAAAACGTTGTGATTGGATAGCTATGATTGGACACCCAGGTGACCACGCGCCAATTGCGTAAGAAATAGGCGCAGATGACCATTCGCAATCGATAATTTTGTTATTGCCACAATTATTATTATTATTATTATTAAGAGCGTCTGTCTGAGAAAACCAGGCAGAGGCCACGGATCGGGGTCTGCCGATTCCTTCCACATTTTGCCAGTTTAAAACATTCGATCAGTGATGTTGAAAGGCAGCATGCTTTATTTTTTAAAGCTTTCAGTTTCCGAGATCCGACCACCCCCAAAAAAAACCGGCCCGTAGCGTCAGAAAATCCCTTGATTTTGACGACTCGAGATGACCGTGACATATACAACGCGTAAAACATTTTCTCGTCTCCCAAAGACTTCTAACTGCAGGATTCTATTAAATGGAACTATAAACTCTTATTCTCTGCCTTGATTAAAACATTCTCAGTTCAAGATACGAGAATCAAATGTGCAGGTACGCAAAGTCAGTATTTGCATATGTTTATTCAACCGCATTTTTACAACTAGTTTTCTCAGAAAGGCGGCGGCATTTTTTGCGAGAGAAAGAGTTCAATAGCTTCATCACCATCCCGTCTTTCTGTATTACAAAACAAAACTTTGGGATCTATAAAATCTGAAGAGATTTGTACATGCATTTCAGCCGAATTCTCAACAAAATTACCGAACAATTTGTCACGTCACACTTAAAAGTTACGGACTCTTAGTAGTCACTTACTTTCATTTTCATCATTTCATCATTTTTTTCATCATTTCATCATTTTTTTATTTCAATAGTTTAAATTTAACAAGTTAAAGAAATATACAACCTGCATATAGCAAAGCTAATCAAGGCAGGTTGTATAATTTACAATCAAATTTAGCAAACAAAAATTATTAGTAAAATCAGGTAAATAATAAATAAATAATTAATTATAATAATAATAATAAATAAATAAAATAAATAAATAAGTAAAATAAATAAATTAGATAAATAAATAAATAAATAAATAGGTATACACACACATTCACAGATAGCTAGCATTTACATGAGTAGTACAAGAACCTATAATAATAATACATAGAAAATAAAGAAGTTATAATAATAGCTGGATCGAGTCTGATTAATGATAATTGGTAATTTTTAACATTAACGTAGAGACCTCAACATAATCATCCTCATTACCAAGTACCGTAAGTAAAAATTGGTGAATTTTATTTTTGAAAGGTTTTTTCCTAAGCTTACGCAGGTTAGGCTTCAGGCAATTCCACAACTTAGCTCCGAAAATGGAAAACGAATTAAGATAAATACTCAGTCTTGATTTATTAACATATAAATTCCCAGCATTAGAAAATCTAGTGTTATATGTATGAACGTCAAATGAACAGGTAAAAAGATCACAGATATTCTGAGGCGCAGAATTAGTAGATACGTCATGCATAAGAGAACAAACTGTTTCAAAATAAAGCATATTGAGGGGTAAAACATTAGCAGAGACAAACAAAGGAATAGTATGAGATCTATTACCAGCAAAGAACATCAGCCGAAGAGCTCGTTTTTGTAAGATAAAGACCTTCCTCAGATAGATCTGTGCAGCTTGGCCCCAGGCAAGAATACCGTAATATGTGTATGGGAAAATCAGAGAACGGTAAATTTGGATTAAAGTATTTAGAGGGACAAAGTGCCTTAATCGTGCAATAATTCCAACGACCCTGCTAATTTTAGAGGCAATGTAGTCAATATGATATTTCCAAGTTAAGTTTTTATCGATGAGCACGCCCAGGAACTTTACATAATCTTTACATTCAAGACACGTTTCACTGTTTGAGGCATTATTATATATCCTTATATTGATCTGATAGCTAAGCTTCTTTTGTGATGGCCTAAAGATAACAAAATTGGACTTTTTTGCATTAATGGTTAGCTTATTAGCATTTAACCAGTCACAGACTTTCTGCAATTCAGTGTTGGTTACACTTTCTAGTGACTTCAAATCCTTATCAGCATACAGCAGGTTTGTATCATCAGCAAATAAATAAAAAGAAAGCTTCTTAGAAGAGTTATAAATGTCATTGATATAAATCAAGAAAAGTAGGGGGCCTAGAACAGATCCTTGTGGGACCCCAGTTAGCACATTTCTTTTAGATGATATTTGTTGATCAATTTGAGTAGTTTGAACACGACCATTTAAGTAGGATGAGAACCATTCATTTACCGGGCCCCTTATACCGTAATGATATAGCTTGCTCAAAAGAATTGAATGATCCACAGTATCAAAAGCCTTTTTAAAGTCGAGGAAAATACCACAAGTAAACAATTTGTTATCCATGTTGCTTTGGATCGAATTAACAATATCCATAATTGCATGCTGAGTTGACATACTCTCACGAAAACCATACTGGCCATTGTACAGAAGTCCATTTAATTCAACGTAGGATTTTAGTCTATTATACATAACTTTCTCAAAGAGCCGATTGAAAAGTGAAAGAAGAGAAATGGGACGATAGTTATTAGCGTCCGTTTCATCGCCACTCTTGAAGATGGGAATAACTTTTGCATGCTTTAATTTGGATGGATATTGTCCTTTTATAACAGAAATATTCATTATTTGTGCTAGTGGTAAAGAGAGTACACTACTAGAAGATTTCAATACGCGAACAGGACAGGAGTATAAGCCATGTGCTTTATTAGTAGGGAGGAGCAAAATTTCAGTTTTGAGTTCCATGGAAGTGACTGGCTCAAAGAAGAACGAACTGGATGAATTAATAACGGGGAGATAATCACTAAAATGATAATTAGCAGGAGGTACAGAAGCCGCAAGTATTTGACCCACAGAAGAAAAGAAGTCATTGAGCACATGAGGGCGCATAACAATAGGCTTACATCTTCTTTTATTTCTGCCGATGAGATGATTAATCCCAATCCAAGTTTTTCTGACATTTGTCATATGATCATTGAAATATGAATGATAGTACAACTTTTTACTGCATCGAACGAGTGTAAGTATTTTATTGCGATAATGTTTATATTTTTCATAATTTCCAGATGCAAATAGAGCATTTTTTACTTTTATTGACTTTAGTATCCCCCTAGTGATCCAGGGTTTAGAAAATTGCTTGGCTTTGCGTTTTGATAAAGGTCGAAGGGGCGCATACTTGTTTACTATTTTGTTAACACTGTTAAAGAATTTAGAAAAACTAGCATCTACATTATCTCCACAGTTTCTCATGGCCAAATCCCAGTTGAACTCGGATAACTCAGAATGAATGTTTTCCTCCGTGTTTCTTGAAAAATTCCGATACATAGTTTTTGGGGGTAGCTCTTTTACCTTGAAAGACTTAACAATGCAAAACTGAGAATAGTGATCGCTTATATCCGAAATTATATTACCACTCGTGATTTCCCTACAAATTTGGTTTACAAAGATATTATCAATTAGCGTGGCTGAGTTACTGTTAACCCTGGTTGGTTTATCAATTGTAGGAATAAAAGAATAACTTTGCAACGAAAGTAAAAAGTCTTTAGTAAAGTTACAGGTTTCGGCATTGAGGAGGTTTATGTTGAAGTCTCCCAAGACATAGATAGCCTTGCCAGAGCTACTAAGTTTTTCCAAGGTTTCATCAAAATATGTCTGAAAGCTCTCAGGGGAGTTGTGCTGCCTATAAATTACACCACAGACAATGTTACTTTTCCTTTCAAATTGTAATTCAACCCACAGGGCTTGAAAAGCGCGTGACGAAATTTTTTCAATGACCCTATACTTTACATTTTCATCAATAAACAGTCCAACACCTCCAGCAGCAAGAGGTGTCGGGGCAAATTCAAATGTATAGCCAGGGATATTTGGATGGTAATCAGACTATGTAATTTGTGATAATCGGTATTGACATAAATTAATATTTTGCCGACACGGAGCAGAGAACCGGGGACTAGTGTAGTGCGCAGGGGCTCACGGTTCGTGAGTTTGAAAAGTGTTCGTTGATAGATTTGTGTCATTCTACGGTCAGCCTCGCCGCCTCTAGTACTGTTCAAACAAGTTCAATGTTACCCCAATTTTTTGCTTTCCTCCCTGGCAATATGAATGAGGCTACAGCGGTACGACTAATAACACAGAACAACCAGGACCTTCTTGGTCAGTTTAAGACTCTGGTTTAAGATTCCAGTTTAGATCTCAAGCGTTCACATGAGGATATGGCTGCCCAGCAGATGACAGAAATCAAAAGAATCAAGCGCAGTTTCACTCCGCAATTCAACAAGAAGAGCAGCGAGGACAAGTACAACGTCAATAAAGCGATTAAAGAAACCATGAAGGACGCAAAGGCCGCTCTGGAACGCAAAGACATGCAGAAATTAAAGGATGCCTTAGACAAAGGTTTGGCTCTCGTGCAAGAGCGTGCAAAATTCATCCTGCTTGCAGATAAGTCACCGTTTGGTTGGAAAACTGTCAATGAATACAAACATCATGATTTGGCCGACGACGAAGATGACGAAAAGAAAATTTACAGAGCCGTAAGCGTTTCACCGCGCGTTCTTCCCACCAACGAAAACCTTGCCGACGTCCATTCAGGCTAAATCTCCACAGATCGCAAGACAACATTCATCTAATTTCTTCTCTCGCCTTAATCAACAACATTTAGTGCAAAGATCTGCTACTGGTGTTTGGTTTGCGTGCGGAAAACCCCTGACTCTGTTCAGACATGGAGTTGGACGAAGATTACTATCAGGAGGACTCTTGCCCATCATCTCTATATTTTGTTTTTTGGACCCCGAAGTACAATGCGAATTTAAATCTGACCAGGAATTCGTGTCGGTCTAAGGGAGATTATATCGAGAAATTGAGTTCTGGAAGGGCATTAACGCGCCGAAGTTTATTATCGATGTTATTCCATTTGTATGCAAATTGCCGTTGCTCAAAATTCCCACGTCTTTTACGGCCAGTAATAACGCGTTAGCTTTGAAGGATTCTAGTTCCGTTGAGAATGTCATAAACGAGCTCATTAGTCCACATTGTATTACTGAAGTTTACGAGCCACCTTTCACTATTGACCCTTTGTTTGTGTTAACGCAAAAATCTGTTTAACGCGTTTTATTTTAGATGTGCGTCACGACAAGAGAAAATTTTAGATGCGAAGACTTGAATGTTGCCTAAGAGATTTAGAATCCGGGAGACTATATGTTCTCTTATGATCTTGTGGTCATCATCATGTTGAAGATCTTCGTTCATCGAAAGTTTCTTTCTTTTTCTTGGACATTTTCCGCCGATCACGCTAGATATTTTATAAGTTTTCAGTTTTACCTTTCGGTCTTAGTTTAGCACCTTACCTGTTTCAGTACGGAATTGTTTAAGCCGTTAATTGAGAAATGGAGATCTGAAGCCGGGTAAATTGTTGCCTTCTTAGACGACGGTCTCGTCGCTGCTGTCGGTTACAACAACGCAAAGATTGCGAGCCTTCAGGTTCATGCCGATTTGCTTACCTCTGGTTTTCTTCCTAATGAAGCCAAATGTCTTGGGGCCCAACTCAGATTCTACCAACCCGGTTCCAGCGGTGCATACGCCTTTGCCCAAAATTGGTCCCATCACGACAGCCGGCTGCGTCCTCCGGTTTACTTAACGTGCATAGTCTTCAGCCATACGAGATCTTGCAGTGCTAAGGGAGGTCTCAGCGTACCATTTTGGATGTCTGCCCATTCCTGGCCCATTCTGCGTTTAGATGGTTTTCCACTGGAGCACCTTTATTCATGATTGGGGCATTCTATCTAATTTAATTTGCCTAATTTACTTATAGATGTCAAGCCAGAAACTCTATTTTCGGTTGTAATCCCGTGACGGTCCCTTCATTATCAATTCGTATTGATTTTAGTATCGCTCCTAGGTCGGGCTACGAGTTATCTAGTGAGAGCTTTCGTGTCCCAAGTGAATGCACAGAGATATGACTATTTTGCAGATTTCCTACTGAACGTATTTCAACCAGAGTCAAGTTTCTAGGGGTATTTTTTTTCCTAGATTGAATTGCCTGTTAGAGGTGTTATGCCCTAGATGGGCTTAATGGATGCCCTAGATGGGCTCAGCGTTATGCCCTTGAGGGGTTTACCGAATGCCCAAGATGGGCTCAGCGTTATGCCCTGGAGGGGCTTGTCGAATGCCCTAGATGGGCTCAGCGTTATGAAATGCCCTTAATGGTTTTCAATGTTACGCCCAAGAGGGGTTCAATGTTACGCCCTAGATGGGTTTTAATGTTACGCCCAAGAGGGGCTCAATGTTATGCCCGAGAGTGGCTTAGACAGGCTCAATGTTACGTCCAAGAGGGGCATGATGTTATGCCCTATAGGGGAACATCCCTATTTTCTAAGAGGAGCTCAACGGGGTTTAAGTTTGGTATTATGCTTGTTGAATCAGTTAGGATAGTTTTCTGTTTTTGACAGCAGGGTTGCGAGCCCAATTTAAATTCATTTTTTTTTTTAAATTATTTTCCGTTCGTCCGTACATTTTTCTTTATGAGTTCGTCTCTTACATTATATGTGTTTCATGTTGTTCTTAGATATCTCCTCGTCCGCATTTTGATCTGCAGGAAGCCCGGACAACGTACAAGTTATCCAGCTAAAACAGAATCTGAAATTCACCGTGCTTGCTTCGAAAGCCACTGGGTCATCGCAAAACTACCTTTAATAGATGGCGAGACTTTGCTAAAGACGTGTTGCGCATTCCTGATTTTCCGGTCGGACCTTTGGATCGTGCCCTGTATCTGCAACATCTGCTCGAGTCCACAAAGTCAGTGTCTGCATCAATTGTGCTTTCAACTATACGCTTTTAAGTGGCCGCATTAGCTGGCCAGAGTTGATTCTCCTTCAGTACACCCGACTGTCATAGCTGCAAAAGAAGGCGCTCTTCGCCTTGCCAGCCAAACCTACCACCAGGAGGAACGAGCCCCTCGAAGTTACTCGTCTCAAGCAACTTGCTGAAAAAACTGATTGGGACAATCTTCTGCAATTAAAAAGTCTAGTTATGTTTATTCTCACTTTTTCAGGATTCCTTAGAAGCTCTGAGTTATGTCTTATTCGTAGCAGGGATGTCCAGTTTAGCTTTGCTCATAACTTAAACGCAGAAGGCCCGGATAGCTGAGAATATCCACTGCCTTCAGTTAGCAGGTTAGCTAGTCGAGGCGAGCAGCTAAAACATTTATGTTAAGGATTCACTGCCAAGCAGATTTGAAGTCTTCAAGTCCTTGTCGCTCTGAGCTCTAGCCCTTTCTTTTGCTGTCTACTATGGGCCTGGCTGACCAACGCGCCCATGCCTCAACCTTTGAGTGTGTTCGGTTGTGTAGTGAAGGCAAAATATGTAATTTGTGATAATCGGTATTGACATAAATTAATATTTTGCCGACACGGAGCAGAGAACCGGGGACTAGTGTAGTGCGCAGGGGCTCACGGTTCGTGAGTTTGAAAAGTGTTCGTTGATAGATTTGTGTCATTCTACGGTCAGCCTCGCCGCCTCTAGTACTGTTCAAACAAGTTAACTTTTGTCTTGTTTATTGTAATACCTTAAGATTTGTTATCGGCAGTTTTTAGCCGCATTTTAGTCGTTTGTTTCTTAGTTAAAAACACCTTAAAACCCCAAAGGTAGCACCACTGCATAGGTCGGGGGTACACGGTCCCTATTTTTTCCAACAGTTGGTTTTTTGGGGTTTACGTGTCCGGCTCTGGTGCGCTTAGAGTTATCGTTATATTATAGTTCTTTGTCAATAACAAAATGTATCGTGGGCCTGGCTGGCCAACCTAGAGTTATGGTAATATTATAGTATAGTATATTACAGTAATATTGTAATACGATAGTCCTTTGTCAATAATAAAATGTATCGTGGGCCTGGCTGACCAACGCGCCCATGCCTCAACCTTTGAGTGTGTTCGGTTGTGTAGTGAAGGCAAAATGATCATTTTCAGTGATTCTGGTTTCAAATAACTTAAGGGGTTGAATGTTTGAAATAATAACAAAATACAGTATCTTAATACAGTACATATTTCAAACTGACTGCGAAACCCCGACTTAAGGCTTAGTATATTTATAGCAAAAAAATTCCTGCGGCAACACAGAAGTCTCAGAAGTCTAATGGTTCTAATGGCTCGCCCTTTAGGAAACTAAACGACTCTTGCGCCTTGTACTAAGGTTTTGTCCTCTTTTCTGAATAGGGTTAAAAGAAACTCAAATAATGTACCCGACAGGATTTGCTGCTGTGAAAATCGACATGAAGTTTCGATCGCGATATTTTACTATTTGACTGAATGTGCGTGCGACGCGCCTTACCGCGAGCACGCAACATTTTGTTTTTACAAGTTTGCACCATATCACAAGCTAACTCTTATAATCATTTCCGTAACTGCGGATACGCGGCAAAACACAGTGAATAAAATCTTCATATTTTGTCACTAACTTTACACTCAGGCTACTTAAACACGAAGCGACATTACATTTGACCGTCCTCAACTTCGCGAGGAGGCGTGCAGTGTGTTGCCCAGTTTCCGGCCAGTACCAGTTTCCGGCCAAAAAAACAATTATGTCGGTTATGTTCGTCGGAGTTTTAAATTTTCGTCCACCGAAGCGTTCCGAAAGAAAGACGAACATTTCCGCTACACATTGGTGGTTTTGGCGTTCTTTTTGAACAAGAAACGGCCGAGGAGGGAAATGTTTTGTCCATGTGATTGAACGTTTAGCGATTAATTTTGGCTCGTTTCACTGCACATCAAAACTACCGTAGATAGACAAATAGCTCGTTTCACAGGAAATATCTCAAGGAGCTTCATAATTTTTGGACAAATGTTAGATAAAAGATGAAAGTGATTAGGGAATCTATTATCGTCAGCTGGAATAGGGCTGTTCCTGAAATTTTAGCACTCAAACTCTCAGCGAAGATTTCAACCTAGTGTGCCAGTTTCCGGCCACTAAAAGACACATTGCTCAAAACCTATTTCTTATTAAGTGAAAGAACCGAATATTAAAATTTCCTGGTCGAGAAATTAAAGATACATGTGTTAGTGTAACAAAGATTACGAATTAACAACAGCTTATGCATGTATAGCGTGACTAAAAGTACGTAAGTCATGATTTGTTTTAGTAGTAGTCTGTCAACAAACTGCGGAAGACAGTTATAGCGATTACAAACTAAAGTGGCCGGAAACTGGGCAACATACTGTGCCCGTCAATTGAATTCGCGCTTCCTGATTGGCTAACTTGTAAAATATATTTTGTGGCGCGTCGCAACTGTACACTGTGAACGATTAAGAATCTAATTCGTCATGAAATCACTATTTTAAAACATTTTTTTCTTTTTTCTTTTCTTTTCTTTTATTATTGCCAAAAACTAAAAAAACAAGTTTACAGAACCGAAACCACTACATTACAAATTACAATACATCAACGAAACCACTTACACTTTGGACTTCAACTAAATTACTAGCAAATTAAAGTGCTAAACAAAATTGAAATACGTTACATTACATTACATTACAAATTACAAATAAAGTAACTGTAAAAGTCAATGAAGATGATGAAAAGTTTTTTCGAAGGCGGTAATGGTCTTATTTTTGATAGCAATCTGCTTCTGAATGTTCAGTTTTTCGTATAAGAGTGTGAGAAAGCTGTCGAAAGAGAGTGTTACGTCGAATAGGCAGCTGCGGTATATTGAAAATTTAGCGGTTAGAAGCGCATAGTTTATCGAGAACGTATGTTCCGTATTGCTAAAAACTCCATATAGAATCATACTATTTGATAATGTTAGTGATTGTTTAGTTTTGGTGTACCACCAACTTTGAAACATTTTCCAGAAGGCAATAGTAAAAAAGCAATGTAAGAATATGTGGTCCAAGGAGTGTATATCAGTTAAGCATAGAGGGCATATGTTGCCGTCACAAATTTTGGCCCTAAAGAGACTTGCTTTTGTGGAAAGTATATTATGGATGATTTTATATTGGAACATTGTTATTTTAGTATCATTTTTATCTGAAAAGGTAGTATGTAGACTTTATAGATAGATTCATGAGAAAAACCATGCCCTAATATCTTACTTTCAGCGGTAGGTGGTTTGAAAGTGTCCTTTATCAAAATTTTGTACACATTTTTTGTGGAAATAATTACCTCTATTTTCTCACTTTCTGAAGTCTGCGAAGGAGAATTTTTAATTGAATTTTTCCAAGAGGTTGGTATGGTGCTTATGAGGCCAAAATAGAAAGTGAAAGGGGTTTTAATCTTAAATTTGTCGCAAAAGTTTTTGAACGATAGGAAATTGCCGTCATGTTGAAGGAGGTCTTTAATTTTTAGACTGCAAGCTGTCCCTTTTCAGTCAATCGAGCGGGTGAGCTAATCACGAAAACAAGCTCGGCGAGACTGGAGCGAGCAAACGAGCGGAAGGGAAACTGGGGGGAGGCGGTAGGAAAAGGGACTGCAGTCTTTTCTGTAACTTTCGCGTTCGAATTCTCCGCCGCACCAGGGACGGAAAACTCCGATTGGTTCATAGACAATAGAAAGCTGTCAGGGAAGTTTGACGAGTATTAATAATCTTGACACATCTAGTGTGAATCGATATCTCCAGTTTCACATCAGAGTAAAGGAAGTTTAGACGATCACATGTAATAGCGGGAATGAAAATGTTTGAGACAATTTGTCTGGTCGCCTCGGCGGTTCAGTTTTAAAAGAATAACAGACATAGCGGTGGAAGCGCTTCTATCGGGGTAAGATGTCATGGCTGTGCTACCAACTAGATTCGGAAAATCAATAAATTATCAAAGCTTTGTCCTTGTGAGATAGTGGCAAAAACAAAACAGTCGTTAGACTGAAAATTGCCAAAGTAGGAATTATAAACATCGCTAGCTCCACCCGGCTATAACGGCAAGCGAATGGATGCTAAAATCAACAGCCTTGATTGAGGCAAACTTCAAGTCTCTAAAAAATGAATAGCTTTCTTTTCAAGCTTCAACTCGGCCTGGTAAGCTTGCTAAATGGATCTGCAAAATTATTTTAAAAATATCCTGCAACGACAAAACACCGGAAACCGCAGCAGACAGACTTGACCTCTTGTCCGTTGTACGCGGCATTTAAAAGGTTTAAAATCCTCCGTATTTCTTATTTTCACTGAGCGCACATTTTTTGCAAACACGAGTAGATAGATTGGGTGCAAATTTTTCGGAAAGCTTTTACTTTAAGTCACGATTTTGTTAGGCGGAGCGCCATCCTTCGAAGTAGTGAAAAGGTTTTTAGATGATATATGAGTCCCCTTTATTCTTAAAATTTGTCATACACATACGACAAAAATCAGAGGCCTCTGTTTCTTTCTTCGGGTTTTTTCCTCCACTTCTTCTCCGTACCGGTTTCGTAGGCGTTTTTTCGCTCATCGAGGCCATAAGAACAAACAAAACAAGCTCACGCATAGCAGAAGTTACATTTTCTGTCCTTGAATAAACGACGTGAATGACGTCCGCTTTGTAAATAACAAATCTACAATCGGCATAGTACAATGCACTGTTCTATTTTTAAATAGCCTACGTGCCGGTTTCGCGGGTGTTTACAAGCAGAGCGACAAATAGAGGCGGAGTTGTCTTTTATTAAGTTGACAGTATTAGTTTATTTTTAGCGGGTTCTCACACTTGGTGGGCGGGGCTACCTGAACGCGTTTGTTACAGAAGAGACTGCAGTCCCTCTCTCCTTTCCCGCCTCTTCCCCAGAGCCCCCTCGGTTCGAATTACTTTCGCTCGCTCGCCGAGCCCGCTCGACTATCCAGAGAGGGACTGCTCGCAGTCTATTTAATTTTCAGGATAGTTTTGTCAAACCAGCTTTTGTAGAATAACGGTTTACCATTTATTAAAATATTTCGGTTGTTTCAAATGATCTCTTCACCGATTGAGGAGGTTCCGGTTCTCATACAATCATTTGTGATTTTCCACTCTTTCGAAACTTCGAGGTAAAAGGATGGTAAATTATCGGCTTGCAATGTTCCAACATCATAATTACAATTTGTCAAGAAAGACAGCCCTCCATGTTTATCTAAGCTAAGGCTGCTTCAGGGATGATTTTCCAGGATGCTTCATTAGCAGCTCTTATACGCGGTATCTAAGCGACCTTAAGGGCTTTGTTCATGATGTTAAAATCAGTCATTTTAAGGCCACCTTGTTTTTTTTTTCACCAATAATAGTTGATTTCTTGATCTTTGCGGGTTTTCCACCCCAAATGAAATTTGGGATTATTGAGTTTATTTCATTTATTAGTTGTTCAGGGATAACAAGAACAGACGCACTGTATATCAATTTGGAAAGACCTAGGGTTTTAACTATGTTTACTTTTCCGTAAAGCGTAAGGTTTCTTTTCTTCCAACTATTTAAAGTCTTCTAAATTTCTAATTTTCTCTACGAAATTTAGTTTATTTGCTTTTTTTGAATCATAAGAGAAGATAATGCCAAGCGCTTTTATTGGGTCTCGAGGCCAGCGAAAACCAAAAGGAGCTTCGGTATTACTTTTCCAGAGGCCAAGCCACGTTCCTTCTGTTTTGGTAGTGTTAACTTCCAATCAAGAGAATTGTTTGAAGTCATTTAAAAGTGCTAACAAATTTGTGATAGAATCAAGGTCTCGTACAAACACTGTGGTATCATCTGCATATAACGACACTTTAATTTCTTTCTCGCCTACCTTAATTCCTTTTATTGTGGGTTCATTTCTTATGGCATTAGTGAGCACTTCTTTTCCTATTACAAATAACAGTCCGGATAAAGGGCAACCTTGTCTGAGCCTCGTTCTAAAACGAAAAATTCAGATGCATGGCCATTGTTTAAGACGCAGCTTGTAACGTTGTTGTAAAAAAATGTTAACCCAATTTTGAATGTCAGGTCCAAAATTAAAGTTATTCAGAGTTTTAATTAAGAAACTCCATTCGATAGAATCCAAAGCTTTTCTAAAGTCAATAAAAAGAGCAGCTCCAAGCAATTTTTTTTCTTCCTTGTAGGACATTAGGTCTAAGATCAAACGAACATTTTCACCAATATAACGTTGTTTGACATCCAGTTTGGTCAGGATTAATGATTTTCGGAAGAACTTTTTCTAGACGCTTCGCAATTGCTTTTGTCAGTATTTTGTAATCAACATTAAGAAGAGAAATTGGCCTAAGGTTCTCTAGCGAGGTGGTGTCTTTATTCGGTTTCGGGATAAGTGTAATGATTCCTCGTCTTTGAGAGATAGAAAGAGTTCCAGTATCAAAAGCATAGTTAAAACTATTGATCATATCAAGATGAAGTTCTTTCCAAAAAAATGTATAAAATTCTACAGGTAGTCCATCTGTTCCTGGCGATTTTTCGTTTTTAAAATCTTTTAAAGCTTTTAAACATTCTTCTGCTGAAACCTTTCCTTCGCACGATAACTTGTCCGTATCATCTAACGAGGTGATGTTTTTAAAGAAAGTGGAGGCCTGGTTGATCACGTTTTCGGGATGCACCTCAGAGGTGTAAAGTGTTTTATAAAAATCCATTTGCTCTTGTAAGATCTCAAATTGATTATTAATAAATGTGCCATTTGGACGTTTTAATTTTGTAATTGTCTTTTTGTCGTGGCTTCTTTTCTCGAGGTTATAGAAGTAACGAGTGTTGCGTTCGCCACTCTCATGCCACCGTACTTTACTCCTTAGAATAGCGCCTTTTGTTTTGTATTGCATAATTTTTTGTAGGCGCAGTCTGGTATTTTGAAGCTCACAAATTATTTGTTTGTTATTGGGTTCAGCCTCAGCTGTTTTATAGAGATCATTAATTTGGTTTTGGAGAAGGGTTTCGGTGGACCTCATTTTCCGTGCTTTGTTCTTTGAGTACTTGACTGTAAAACCTCTGATCTCCATTTTAATCAGATCCCATCTCTCAAGTTTAAATCCTCTACATCGATGTACTTTTGCTTGTAGTTCTCGAGTTCTTCACGCAACTTGGATACATAAGGTTCATCTTGAAGGAGGGACTGATTAAATTTCCAAAAACCCGGACCTTTTTCTTGCTTTAGTTCTACAGATTTAATGTGCAGGAGAATAGCGGAGTGGTCAGTTTCTGGTGCATATAAGATTTTGCATTTTTTTAATCAAATCGTTTAATCCTTTTGAAATTAGAAAATAATCTAGGCGACACTGTATTTTGAAGGACTTATTCCTCCACGTAAATTGTTTTTCATTTGGGTTGCGCTCGCTCCAGATGTCGTTTAAACCGTGCAGGTTACTTAGTTTATTAATTTCTTCAGTTACTGGTAGTTTCCGGGAATTAGGATTGCTGCCTTTCTTATCTAATTCAGATAGGGCGCAATTAAAATATCCGCCAATTATGATTGTTTCATCTGCATAGTCTTCAAGTCGATTCTGCAAATCGTTGATAAAGGAGATTTGTTGGTTTACATCGTTTGGTGGGTAAATATTGACAAGAATAATTCGAGCGTCTTCAAGAGCGCCGTCTAAAATTAGATATCTACCATTTTTGTCAACAATTTGTTTTTCCAATTCAAATTTCAATTTGGGATGGAAGAGAAACATAGTTCCTTTACTATGTCTTGTTCCATCATTGAAAAATACTTTGCCTCCCCATTCCGCTTGCCAGGCGTTTTCGCATTCTTTTGAACTGTAAGTTTCTTTTTAAAAGGTGAAAGAGCAATTTTGTTGATGCAGCCACCTAAAGACAGCTCGACGTTTTAGTGACATGTTTAATCCTCTGACATTTACTGATAGCCCTTTGATGTCAATAATTGGGCTATTCATTTAAGATTATCCCAATAGATATAGCAGGTCCCAGAGGGTTAAAAATGACACATAAAGTTCGACAGATTTCTCGGTGTGAACAATAAAGATATGAAATTTGCATTTTGGAGTATAATTATGCACTCTGATGGAAAAACTAAAGTAAAAAGCTATAATTGGGACATTTGGATTGAAAATTAAAAACGCGTGAAGCCTTCGATTATCCAAAAACGATTGAATGAAACTAAAGTTAATTATATACATGTTAAATAAAACGAAAAGAAAAACATTAAAAGGTCTAAAAAGACCTAAAAGAGAGGGAATCATTATATATATGTTCGCAATTCAGACTGGTTGCACTAACGAAGTAATACAGGGAGGTTTTCCCGCAGGTGTTACGTGTATATGCAAGAAAAAAAAGAAGGAAAAGCGTTCCACCATTTAATTGAAGCACTACCAAAAAAATAAGGGGGAGTGGATGGAAGGTGACGGAATGGAATAAACTGTTATTATATTAGGATACTACTAAAGAATATCTAATGGTTTCCCAACCGGCCATAGTTTACCTTTTATGAACAGTTTGTCAGGCTGCGACTTACTGAAGGCAGCTGGAATATTTTTTCGTTTAGCTTTCATTAATGTTTCTATTTGTGGTCTTCTCCTCTGAACAATCTCGTAAGGAAGATCTCGATACATCCTAAACTCACTTTCACGAAGGCGAGGTCCTAACGCGAGAGTATCTTCTCGCAATCTTTGTATCGAAAGAAACGAGCGAGAATTGCTCTAGGTTTCTGCCCGTCTCTTTTCTTTCCTGGGCGATGTACACGTTGGATTTATACACTTTCTGCGTCGTGGTACCCAAGTTCTTTGGAAAGGAAGGAGGGCAAGATCTAGACCTCCTCGGTGTCTTCTGCATCCGCTTCTTCTTCGATATTTTCAAATTTAATATTTTCACGCCTTGAGTAGGCCTCCATATAGAGACATTTTGATTCAAGTTCTTTGAGTTTAGCGTTTATCGTCTCTTCATTCACTTGAAATTGTGATAAACTCACATTGATCCCCTCAAAATCTTTTAGAACAGCAGGTTGTTTCGTCTTCAGATCAGTAATCTTTTGCTTCGCCGAGGCGTGCGAACTTTCTAAGGTTTGTAATTTTGCAGACATGTCCGCAAGGGAGGTTTGGAGGTTGTTGACCGTTTCTTCAATAGTACTGAGTTTTTCAAGTTTTTCGAGAATTTGTTGCAGTTTCTGATGAATTTCTTCAGACATACTTAACGCGATTGAGGCTTCGCCTTTTCCTTCGTGTGCGTAGGTAGTTTCGCCTTCGGTGCAATGAAAGTAACCAGTGCAATTGCGTCCGGTGAGCTGTTTGAGTTGCAAGAGTCTCCAGAGGAAGAAGATCTATTTTTCCTTTTACTTGAAGTGTTCTCGATTTGTTCTGCCATACACCATGCACATTAAAAGCGAGATAAGGTGGAACGCTTTTTTATCGTGCTCTACTCCGCCATTGCCGGCCCAGTCTCCCCAACAGTTTATTCTTGATGAATAGGGCGCTAAATTATTAACCCAAATGGTACAGTACCAATGTCACCTTTTATGTCCAGATTGTATACTCCCCGGATCTAAAGGCAAGGTCTCGGCGGTTCCACGTTTCTTCATTTAGGTGAAAAGAACATCTGACTTGCGTTATGCATAAAATATACTGTAAGCTGTTTTTTGGTCCCACACTTTGACCCTATCTTATAGCGTGCTACATGAACACGATTTTACAAGCTCTTCTATGCTGTCGATGTATGTACTCTTCCTTTGTCGATTCCCAGTACTTTTCAAAGCAAAATTTGCACAAATGCCCTTCCGTTCCACAACTTTTAGATTTTTAAGTTGTTTGGCCGTAGCCATAAGGCAAATGTCACGACCTTCAAACTTGAGTAGGTGTTCAAGATCCACTTCACTGTATACACTGTCTCTGAGGTCCATGGTAACAGAATGATCCTCCCAGGTCCTTAAGTCCTCATTGTCAAGGCAGTCCTCCTCGCCTACTGTAATTAATTGCTCGAGCTTCATTGCTCTTCTGTACTGCTGACAACCGAGATAAATAGCTGGTTATTTGTCGTGCGGTTTTCCATTCTTCTGTTGAAAACAGCGATAGTCCCTTCGAGTCTTTGGTATTTTGCATCTCCTTTGCAACCTCTTTTGGGTCAGCCTTTTGCCCACTAACTAGCCCTTCATTAAATTTGGCTATCACAAAATACCTTGACATTCTCTGAGGTCTTGCTTGCCGTTTTCTGGCTCTTTAACGCCCAGCCTTGTAAAGAAACTTCACTGTCACTACACGATGAAAGAGAAGTGTCATCTGGTTGTGCTGATTTAGAGGATTCACCTGTCCTTGCAACTACTTCGCTGACATGTTGGGCCCATTTCCTGCTCACGGTATCATACACTGTTTCCCGTTCTAAAGCCAGATTGTATACTCCAGTATCCATGTGAGTCTGGGCTTCGTTTTCGCTTCCAAAGGTCAGCACGCAACCAGGCGTATCACAGAAAAACACTTCACTTCTTGCTGTTCGCTTTTCTGCACGCGGCCATAAGACATTTCCGGACTGCTGACCTGCACCAAATGGTTGCAACAACTTCATCCCAGTTTTTGGTTGTGACGTCATTCCTTCATATGACACCAGTTTACCAGGCCCTATATTATATGCACACCAAACTCGAATTCCATCTTCTGTAAATTCAAAGTTATTAAACTTGCTGATTCCTTTGAGTTTATTTGACCCACCAGTTTCATTCATTGGATCTATGGCTGCTACAGCTGCTTTACACCCCTTAACACCTGCGTGGGACTCGAGTGCTTCCTTCATGTCGCTGGCAGTGACCACATCGTGCTTCTCATTGACATATCTTCTGATATGCGCCTTCATAGGGGCGATTTTTCTGTCACAAATGTCTTTTCCCGCCTGAGGCTCAGAAACGTCGTATCGTCTGATCTTAATTCTTGTTCTTGCAGCAATAGCTGGGATAGCAAACAACAAGGGTGCGTTATGATAGCAGGCACCATTGTCTGAGCGCAGTTAAGCTTCTGTAATGGATGGATGCTCATCCTTAATGGTCTCCAAAAGACTTTCAGTTATTGAAGCAACAGCAAACCAGTCCTGTTTGCAATGTTCAAACAAATGAACGTAGCACGTTACAGAATAGTTCTCATCTTGTTTCCTGATCACTGAACTTACGTGCCAGCTCTTCCCTCTCTTTCCAAAAAAACCCTCATCTGCTCTCTGTAGTGGAGTGGTAAGAATTTCATCGCCCAATCCATAACAATGAGACAGTTATTACCGTTGAACTTACAGATGATATATTGTTTTGCCATGTCTTGGTTGACAGCGCGCAGATTGTGATCCTTCCAGGAAGCAATAGCCTCTTGGGCCTTATCAAATTTTAGTTGGGTTTTATTTAGGGCATCCAGATTTGGACTGTCTCCATCATCTATTTTTACTCGAATTTCCTTAATGACCTTTTCAATTCCACGGCAAAAATCACAAGGAATTTCATGGACATGATTGCAAGTACCTCTAAATGAAGAATCAGTAGGGTTACTGAGCGCGTGTACAGTGTAATGGTCAGCACACCTCTCATCCTTACTCACGTGCAGCCTGAAGTCAGCTTTGAGGTATCTCTTGCCGTCAAGTTCAAGTTCAAGTTCATTTTATTCACACTTATTCTGTCAGTTGTTTCTTGGTTTCCTTCTCCCAGTTTAAACGAGCAGCTTGTACAGTTTGTAAGGTATCAGTAATGCTTTCTAGACACTCAAATCCTTGAACACCTTCAGTGGTTATGTAATCCAGGCCATGCAACGACTTCTGGCTGGACAGACTTCTAAAATTTTAAATAGAGTTCTTTCACTAGCCGCTTCAAATCCAATATCTCTGCAGTAAGCCAGATATTGCGCAATAATCCTCGATGGAATAAGAGTTCTTATTACTGCGGGTATGACAGCATGACCACAACTATCCAGCTTTAGCTTTTAAATTCCGTATGCAACGTCTTGTAGGAAACATGGCCTTGATATGTAGTCAAGGAAGTGATCTGTTTTCACTGGATCGAGTCTAAATCGGTCGTTTTATTAGAGGCTGGCCTTCACCCACCGTCTATGGCATGCCGACGAGCTTGGTAAATACGCCACTTAGAAAGACCATTGATCATTTCTTTGTATTTCAAGTCTCGAGTTTTTTTTTATATAGAAGTTATTGGAAGTGGAGGTGCGTGTATTATAAGAGTGGACAGTGGAAGTATTTGCAAATAAATTTAGGATGGAGACGCGTACGCATTCGTCTTGCGAATTGATTATAATCTTGCATCAGTTCATGCTTTTGTAGTTTTCTCTTATCACGGGTGTTGGGATAAAATTAAACCCTTTTGAAAGAAAGTTGATTTGATCAGTTGTGAGTTTTATGGCGGAGAGGTTCCCAATGTGTCGTTTGTTCGACTCGTTAGTTTTAATCTGTCGCCTTCTGGGGCGCCATATTTTTGCGCATATTGTGTTTCTTGTTTCGTATTTTCTCTTTATCTGTATTTATCCCTCTTAATTTTATCTGTACACTCAGATAATAGACAAAGATAGGATTCACTTCACTTATTCCTATTTGCCTTCTCTAAAGTTTCCATAATTTTGTGCTTGAATGTTGTGGGCTGACATTTGTACATTCCGTGATACATTATCAGTGCTAGCTGTCACATTGTTTTGTTTGTTCTTAGCTCGGTCTCGAGTTACATCAGTATTTCTTGTTGTACTAGGTTCACTAGATTCAAGACTGAAACATGATTTTCGCTCAAGTTCTCTTAGTTTCACTTTGTTCCTTTCCACGCTTCGGTAGTGGAACGTTTTTAATTCTCCGAGCAGTTTACGCTCTGCTTCCTTTCTAATCATGTTAATGTTGGTCTTGAATTCTGGATCGGCCATGATCTTTGCCCTCACATCGTAACGAAGTGTTTTAAGGCAAGAGTTATTCTCTATGTGTGTCTCTAGTTTGACGATCGATTTCTCTTACGCCTTTATCCAGCTGTTTATCGACATTTCCAGGGTGGTTTTCTCGTCAGAGCGTGGACGCTTTCTAGCTCTTTTGCTGTCGCCGTTGTTTCGTTCACTGCTGTGATGTTGTTTTCTATCCTGCGTTTCACGCGGTAGCGTCAGTACGCCTTTCTCTGCGCAGTGGTTGAGCATTGCTGATTGTTTCTTCCTCAGAACTTGGATAATCTGAGAGCGGTTCGTTCAATCCTTCGTCTTTCATCTCGGTGTCGTCTGTTTGGCTATTCCGTGGCGATTGGTTTGGCACGAGGTGGCTATAATGCTGTCGAGTATCTGACTCTCCAAAAACAATCTTTAGTAGAAAATCTCTAGCAAGACTGCAGTTTCGGTTCTACTTTCTACAGTTTCGGTTAAACTTGCTTTTGTTAATTCATAAAACCGGACGGTGAAGACCTCATCTGTGAAGTGCTTCGAACACACAGACAAGCTAGGTACTTGGTGGGATTCCAATGTTCTCGCTTCAGTTGAACAAAATCGACCCACTTTTTTCTTCTTTTTCGTTTCTCCGCCTCTTCTTTAAGACAAAAAGGCATTGGGTGGAGAGCAATGCCTTCTTTTTTGTTTGGAGGGTTGCTACAGCCAAATACTACACAACTCTTAGGCATTTTTGTGTTCCTGACCGCAGCGAGACTGTCTTCGATGGTCGAGAGCGAACGATATCCTGGAATGACGTCACATATTGCGCTAGACCCAGACTTTTTCGAATGATTCTGCGATTCGGTCATGATTTTAATTTTTGTGATTTTCGTAGACTTTGAAAATTCGTCCAAAATCGAGGTTTTAAGCAAAAGCAATTTTTTTTGCGGAATTTTACTCAGTTTAATTCAGAGATTTATTTTAATGAAAAAACTTTCTGGGGTTACAGACACTTTAAGAAAGCTGGTAAAGGATGGCAGAAGTTGACAAGACAGCCTCGGCAGCTATAAACCATCTACCGAAAGAACAAGATGTTCAATTTCTGAGTGATAGCTACGACGAGCTGACGCAATCAAATAAAGGAACGAGTCTCGAATTCAAAAACCTCGAAGATAGACTGAACATTATTACGGCTAATCTTGATAAGATAATGAAAGTGATTGAGGAAATGCAGATATACAGTTATCAATACAACTTAAAGATAGTTGGAATACCTCAAACAAGCGAAAGGGAAACGGCCGAGGGAACCGCAAACCTATCCCAAAAAGTCTTTACTGGAATAGGAGTCGATATATCGTTATCTGATATCGACATAGCCCATAGAGTTGTCGAAGAAACTCGAGTCAAAGCCATCAACAGCAGCCTGACGCAATAATTTGTAAATCTGTAAGACGAATGGATAGTGACAAAGTCTTGGCAGCCAGGAACAATACGAATCAACTGACAGCGGATGACCTTGGTTCATCGTCCCAAACTGTAATTGATCGAGTTGCGATATTCAGCCATCTGAGTCCACGCCTACAACAATTGCGTTATCTAGCGAAGACACACCAGACGAGCTATAATTACAAATACTGTTGGGCAAAATATTCTGCAATCTTCCTGCGCAAGACTGACAGCTCTCGAGTAATCAGATTGGAATCAACGGAGGATTTGGCTAACCTGACGCTGAGAGAAACTGATGATTTCACTTCTCAACATGGACCGCCCTGATAAGTACTCTATTGACCCTATTCGGCCTGGGCTGTTTTTGAGTTCCTGAGCCTGGGGGGGGCACATTGTGCCCCCCCTTCGTAACTAGAATGAAACCTAGAGGGTATATAGTACGTCCGAAAATGTCTCCTTTGCAGTCCGCACAATGGAACAATGACGTCATATGACGTAGTTATTAGGTAATTAGTTATACGGCCGCCATCTTGGATCCGCCATCTTGGATTTCTGAAATTTTTTAAAACCTCTTATAAACCATCCAAATTGACTCAAAATTAATCAAAACAAATAAATAAACGCTAAATGACGTAAAACTATAAAAGTTCTACCAATAAACATGTTTTTCTTCATTCAAAGGTACAAAAATGCAAATTTAAAAAAACATGGCTGTCAAAATATTGTTTCCATGGAAACATCAAGTCACGTGATCAAAAAATTGTTACATAAAATTGTTGCCAGATAAATTTTAGGAAAAGTCACAAAGTTTGATGGCGTTTGAATACATATTAAAGAAGTTCTAAACATTCAAAGTTTATCGCATTAATCTCTTTTCTAATGACTCAGAGAAAAGATAAACTCAGACAAAACAATCTGAAATATTAATTACAAGAACTGCCTTATTTTTATTTCAGAGGAGACCTAGCATCTTTTCACGGTCAGTTTAATAAAAATTATCTTACCAGATGTCAGACTAAAACAAATTTAGATAAGATTTTGGATTTAGATATATGATTTTGATTTATTTAATTTGAATACAAGATTAGATGAAAACTTAAGATCAAATAATAATCAATTTAATCTGTGCATACATAGCAGATACTTCTCTCCACAAAATTTTATGAAATGAAAAGCAAATTATCTAAAGATGAAATCGATAGTAGTTTCTCGATTTTTCATAATAATGTAGTAAGCCTGAACCGTAATTTAGAAAATTTTCAAACCCATCTTCTAGACGAACTTAACTTTCATTTTAATATTATCGGAATTACGGAAACTAAAATTACCAATTCAAATTCTGATGTTTTCTGGCCAAAAATACCAGGCTACGAATTTGAATACACTCCAAAGCCTCTAGCTTCTGGAGATGTCGGAATGTTTATCGGATGAAACATTGAACTATACAATTTTAGAAAGCACCTCAAATGAAGCATTACAAGCTTTGTGGATAGAGATTTATATGGTCCAAAACGACCAAAAGAAAAAAACATAATCTGCGGTGTTATACAGCTATTTCAATTAACGTTGTCGGATGAAAGCTTAAAGCCAAGACCGCAAGATAGTATGGGTTAGGGTTAAAGCCATTGGATAAACATCCCATACAACCTTGCGGTCTTGGCTTTCCGCCTTTTTCATCCGACAACGTTAATTGAAATAGCTGTATACAGACAGCACAACTCTCCGGATTGTTTTCAACGTTATTTTGAAGAAACTGACATTTTGTACCTTTACATACCCTTTTAAATATTTATCAGTCGCTAATTGTTCCTTATATAACTTATGGATTAACTGTCTGGGGTCAGGCCTGCAAGTTTTATCCAAATACAATTTTAATACTACAAAAACGAGTAATCCGTTTTATGTACTTTGCTAAATGTAGCGAGCATACCGTTCCATTATTTATCAATGCTAATATAATGCCATTGAACTTTTTTATATTATGAATCATTAGAATTAGGCTTTGGAGTTTTTTTGAGACGACAATACGACTTTATATTGATGTCCCAAAAGCAGACAAAAGTATCTGAGAATCGTGGTACTTATTTATAGTTTGGAACATTAGAATTTTACAAGTTGCAACAAGGGTCCGTGCATGTGCGTCTCACTTTATAAGTAGGTCATACTGGATAACATCCTAACAAATCAATCTGATAAACATAAATTCAGAATCTATCATACGAGATTTAAAGTATTTGCAATCTTGTATGGCGCTCTCGCGCGTCAGTATTTTTTTATAGATGGAATAATAAGACTATAAATGATCCATAACCGTTTGGTTATATGGTCGCCAACAATTGAATTGCTCGAAGAGGTTTCACGCTATTAAATACTACAAGAAAATCTTATGTCGCAACAATTGCAAGTGAGCACAAGTACAAAAAGGAGAATCCGACACGGTTTGCCTTGGTCCAGGAATCCCCATTTCTCAACCCTTACATTACATTTAATCAAAACACAGAATTTTAATCGTCTTACCTGCTCCTATCGAAACCTCTTGGTTTTCAAGAGTAAAAGTACTTTTCGACAATTCTAGGTTAAGGCGTCGAGGATATAGTTGTTTACTGCACTTTCCAGAATGATTTGGGGGAAAACACGTCGACCGCTTTCGACCTGCCCAGCCGTAAGTAAGGCGGTATCTATGACCAGGACACACGGTAAATTCGTTCACTTGCTTTTCACTGGGCGATATGAATCCACCACGATTAAAAATTACTTCATCTTCTCTAATTTGCCTATCTCCCGTTCTTTCACAAAATGGTTGTATAAATCATTGGCACAAGACTTCACTGTTGTAATGTCATTTTTCCCTGGAGCTGGGCAACAAGGTGAACCTTCACTAAAGAAGGAGCAATTCATTCTAGAAATCCTCTGTTATCTATCCACACCTTTAGAGTTGGCTTACTTCGTAAACAATGATAATTACTTTTTTTCGTAGAATTTAACTGACAGCTTCTAATTATCAAGTTAAAAAAAACAATAATTCGAGAATTTCGGATCCCTTTGCATCAAAAACACCGAATGTAAATAACTAGGCCAATATTTCATTTCTCAAATATTCTTGAATCAAAAAATGGAAACCAAAAGTCTATAATCAGTTTTAAAATCTCTTTCGAAGTTGCGATCGGGTTGTTGATTTCATAGAACAGTACGCATACTTGTTTAATATGTGGCAGCGCTATTAAATCGGAGCGTATATTTTTATTTATTTTTCCGAAAACATAACATTTGAGATACTTCCAAGGCTAAAGAGATGTGTGCTAATTTTGTTCGCGCTCAAACCCAAAGCCTGCAAAACAGTCTAAATAACCAAAATGAAAGCCGAGCCCCTGAGCTCAAAGCATACAAGTATGCAACATTGCGAAAAGTAAATAACAGTATTAGTCTAGTATTAGTGAAGTAGCGTATTAAATGAATTAGAGCGCTTTAGAAGATCAGTTGAATTTTGTATCAAGCTACTGCGATTGACAAATTTGCAAACCAGAGTTAGTTACTCGACTCGAATTTTGGCTGACGAAGGGTCCGTGACATCAAGGTGTGACGTGACAAAAGGTTGTATTTTTGTTGGAAATCCGGCTGAAATGCATGCACAAATCGTTTCAGATTTTATAGGTCCCAAAGTTTTGTTTTTTAATACAGAAAGACGGGATGGTGATAAAGCTATTTAACTCTTTTGCTCGAAAAATAACCGCCGCCATTCGGAGAAAACTAGTTGTAAAAATGGGGTTGAATTAGTAAATGCAAATATTGACTTGGCGTAGCTGCAAATTTGATTCTCGTATCTTGAACTGAGCATGTTTTAATCAAGGCTCTGATGGCTGAGAATAACAGTTTATAGTTCCATTTAATAGAATCCTGCAGTCAGAAGTCTTTAGGAGACGACAACATGTTCTACGCTTGTGCTTATGCCACAGTCGTCTCGAGTCGTCAAAATGAAGGGATTTTCTGACCCTACGGGCCGGTATTTTTTTTTTCGGGGGGGGGGGTGCGGTGGTCAGATCTCGGAAACTAAAAGCTTTTAAAAACAAAGCATGCTGCCTTTCAACATCACTGATCGAATGCTTTACACTAGCAAAATGTCGAAGGAATCGGCCGACCCCAATCCGTGGCCTCTGCCTGGTTTTCTCAGACAGACGCTGTTAATATTATTACTAAACACTACTCTCCGTATTTATACACCGGGTAGCATTAAACAATTTCTACTAACCTTAACTTATGGAAATCAAATGTCACGTTATCTCCAATCAGCATAAATGGCGCCCATTGTCGCACTTTAGAAAAGCCGTTCTCTCTCATCCACTTCATGGCCTGGTGAAGAGATTCACTAGCACTTTCCCCTAGAAAAAGGTGCTCGTAAAAACGAATCATAAAATGCTTTGTTGCAAGGTCTTCGATGGCCCACAGGGCCACCAACACTGAGCGTGCACCGGATCCTAAGAACGCGCGGGCGATTCCAACAACACCTTCGGCTCTTATATGGCCACGTGCACTGTGACAACAGCTAAGAACTACCAGTTTGGCTTGCAGTCGAACTTGTGAAATGTCTGTCATTGTCAACAAGTAGTCTTCTTCTTGTGGAAACCCGCTATCGGTGGATCTTTGAGGGGAAAGAGCAATTTCTCCTCTTTCGGCATCACCATGAGCAGCGATATGTATCAGACTCACTGAATGAATCTTTTGAAGAAACCCCTGTTTAGTTGCTTGCTTTCCTAGCAAAGGCTGAACTCCGAGCAGTCCTCCAATCATCTCTGCTTCCTCTCTTGCACAAGGCAATGGTATTGGTCTCTCACAGCGTCCCTTGTAAAGCACATCACCAACATAAGGATCTCCCACTATCAGTGCGCCAGTCTGGCTGTGATAGTCTGTTGGACTCTCCTGTAAGAGCTTGAGAGTCGTCAAAGAAGGAACAATGCGGATCCTAAAATTCTCTGATAAAAACTTTCCACTTTCATCCTCTAACGCTGCGAATGGGACTTTGAAAAAAGAACGATCAGGAACAATAATGATTTCGGCTTCATCAAGTAAGTCAGCCACAGGATCGACGATCATTTTGTAACACTCAGCAAGAGTAGGGTCGGGTGGCTGGTTATCGTCTTCCACTTCTTCTACCAGGCGAAAAGCTTCGACGGTATCTTTCTGAGATGATTTACGCGATGGGTGGGTAACATTTGAAGAAAACCATGATCGATCTTCGCATTGCTCTCGAGGTAAAAAATGAAACTTTCTCCAGATTTCGTTGCCAAAAACTTCCTCTACCTGCAAATCCTTTCCCTTGTTAACAAAACAGTCATTAACGTCTATTAGCCGAAAAACTATCGGTTTGTCCGCTTTAATAATCCACAAAAATACAGCATTTGTATGATATGAAATGTATAGGCAAGAACAATTACTTTCTTTATCCATGATCCTTTCAATACCAACCCATGTCTGTTGATTGACTGATATTTCTTTTTCCAAAGAATACTGAGCTAACATTAAGTCTGCCAGGGCTCTGGCTCGTGCAAGCTCTACAGTGTAGAGAGCTTCATTAGGCTTCCCAATTGAAAAGAACAATGTACTTAGATACCGGTAGCAATCAACGTGCTTGTCAAACAACGATATCTTAAACTGGTCATTGTCTCTCAGGAGATAGTACATCTCCTCACTTTTATGAATGCTGTTAAAGATATGGGATTTCGCTCCATGTATGTTTCCATGCAACAGCATTACAAATCCAAGGAGAGCGTGGCATTCTACTTCACCTTTAATGTTTCCAATCTCTGTATGCAATAAGAGTGCTTTTTCGAGATGTTCTTTAGCCTTGGCATATTCACCGAGAGAATTGAACACCATTCCTAGGTTTCCATAGCACGTGGCTTCTCCAGCTGTGATGCCAATTCCTTTTGTGATCGCAAGTGCTTTTTCGAGATGTTCTTTAGCCTTGGTATATTCACCGAGAGACTGAAACAGCGTTCCTAGATCTGCATAACACGAGGCTTCTAAATTTATGTTGCCAATTCCTTTTGTGATCGCAAGTGCTTTTTCGAGATGTTCTTTAGCCTTAGTATATTCACCGAGATAGTAAAACACCATTCCTAGATCTGCATAACACGAGGCTTCTAAATTTATGTTGCCAATTCCTTTTGTGATCGCAAGTGCTTTTTCGAGATGTTCTTTAGCCTTAGCATATTCACCGAGAGACTCAAACAACGTTCCTAGGTTTGCATAACACGCGGCTTCTCCATTTATGTTGCCAATTTCTTTTTCGATTGCAAGTGATTTTTCGAGATGTTCTTTAGCCTTGGCATATTCACCGAGAAACCGAAACACCGTTCCAAGGCTTCCATAACACGAGGCTTCTCCATTTATGTCGCCAATTTCTTTTCTGATTGCAAGTGATTTTTCGAGATGTTCTTTAGCCTTGGCATATTCACCGAGAGACTGAAACACCGTTCCTAGGTTTGCATAACACGAGGCCTCTCCATTTATGTCGCCAATTCCTTTTCTGATTGCAAGTGATTTTTCGAGATGTTCTTTAACCTTGGCATATTCACCGAGAGACTGAAATACTGTTCCTAGGTTTGCATAACACGAGGCTTCTCCATTTATGTCGCCAATTTCTTTTCTGATTGCAAGTGATTTTTCGAGATGTTCTTTAGCCTTGGCATATTCACCGAGAAACTGAAATACTGTTCCTAGGTTTGCATAACACGAGGCTTCTCCATTTATGTCGCCAATTTCTTTACTAATTGCAAGTGCTTTTTCATAATGTTCTTTAGCCTTGGCATATTCACCGAGAGACTGAAACACCGTTCCTAGGTTTGCATAACACGAGGCTTCTCCATTTGTGTAGCCAATTTCTTTACTAATTGCAAGTGCTTTTTCATAATGTTCTTTAGCCTTGGCATATTCACCGAGAGACTGAAACACCGTTCCTAGGTTTGCATAACACAAGGCTTCTCTATTTATTTTGCCAATTTCTTTACTAATTGCAAGTGCTTTTTCATAATGTTCTTTAGCCTTGGCATATTCACCGAGAGACTGAAACACCGTTCCTAGGTTTGCATAACACGAGGCTTCTCCATTTATTTCGCCAATTCCTTTTTTGATTGCAAGTGCTTTTTCATAATGTTCTTTAGCCTTGGCATATTCACCGAGAGACTCAAACACCGTTCCTAGGTTTGCATAACACGAGGCTTCTCCATTTATGTCGCCAATTTCTTTACTAATTGCAAGTGATTTTTCGAGATGTTCTTTAGCCTTGGCATATTCACCGAGAGACTGAAATACCGTTCCTAGGTTTGCATAACACCAGGCTTCTCCATTTATGTCGCCAATTTCTTTTCTGATTGCAAGTGCTTTTTCATAATGTTCTTTAGCCTTGGCATATTCACCGAGAGACTGAAACACCGTTCCTAGGTTTGCATAACACGAGGCTTCTCCATTTATTTCGCCAATTCCTTTTTTGGTCGCAAGTGCTTTTTCGAGATGTTCTTTAGCCTTGGCATATTCACCGAGAGACTGAAACACCGTTCCTAGGTTTTCATAACACGAGGCTTCTCCATTTATGTCGCCAATTTCTTTTTTGATCGCAAGTGCTTTTTCGAGATGTTCTTTAGCCTTGGTATATTCACTGAGAGACCGAAATAGCGTTCCTAGGTTTGCATAACACGAGGCTTCTCCATTTATATCGCCAGTTTCTTTTTTGATCACAAGTGCTTTTTCATAATGTTCTTTAGCCTCGGCATATTCACCGAGAGACTGAAATACTGATCCTAGGTTTGCATAACACGAGGCTTCTCCATTTATGTCGCCAATTTCTTTTCTGATTGCAAGTGATTTTTCGAGATGTTCTTTAGCCTTGGCATATTCACCGAGAGACTGAAACACCGTTCCTAGGTTTGCATAACACCAGGCTTTTCCTTTTATGTTGCCAATTTCTTTTAATATCGCAAGTGCTTTTTCGAGATGTTCTTTAGCCTTGGTATATTCACTGAGAGACCGAAATAGCGTTCCTAGGTTTGCATAACACGAGGCTTCTCCATTTATATCGCCAATTTCTTTTTTGATCACAAGTGCTTTTTCATAATGTTCTTTAGCCTCGGCATATTCACCGAGAGACTGAAATACTGATCCTAGGTTTGCATAACACGAGGCTTCTCCATTTATGTCGCCAATTTCTTTTCTGATTGCAAGTGATTTTTCGAGATGTTCTTTAGCTTTGGCATATTCACCGAGAGACTGAAACACCGTTCCTAGGTTTGCATAACACCAGGCTTTTCCTTTTATGTTGCCAATTTCTTTTAATATCGCAAGTGCTTTTTCGAGATATTCTTTAGCCTTGGCATATTCACCGAGAGACTGAAACACCCTCCCTAGGTTTCCATAACACGACGCTTCTCCTTTCCTTTTTCCAGTTGTTATCATGATGGTAAGTGCATTCGAATAAAGTTCTTTTGCTTCGTTATATTTAACATGACATTCATACAATTCCGCCAGTTGCAAGGTTACTTGTCCTTCTTCGGCTTTTTCGCCAATGTCGCTCAATAAGGCCAGAAGCTTTCTACCACATTTTATCGCATTCGTATGATTGTAAACAAGCCGATACCCTTTGAACAACAGGGAATATAGCACTTTGTAAATTAATCTGACAAATTCGGTTGTTTGTTTCAGAGCTTTAGCGTTAAGGAGACTCAAGCATTCTTTTGTTAACTGGACGGCGTTTAGAACACGATTGGTGCTGAGAAGGAAATTGGCAGTCATTATTCCAATATTGATGCCTTGTACAACCTTGTATATGTTGTCCATGACAGTCTTTTCTAGAAGAGAAAAAACGAAAATGAACGGAAGTGAGAAAAAATAGAGCAGTCTAGAATTAAAGTTCACGTGGTGCGAAAGAGGCACAGGTTTTTAAAATTATGATTATTTAAACACAACAATATTACATTACTCGATTCAAAGTATAACAAACAGTTATAAGTTTGAAAGCCAAACAGGATGCGCATTCTCTCCTGGCATAAGTGTAACAAAATTTACATAAATTTAACAAGACAATTAAAGTACAAATGCAGATTCAAATCTGTTACTCATTATTCATACAGATCTAGAATTACGTATAAAAGCAAAAAGGCATGTAACAATCAACAACACTAATGTAAATTATGCAATTTGAGAAACAAAATGAGCGTGCGTAATGAACGAGTTCTTTTAGTGCACCCCATCGCTCGATTGTCAACTTAATATTGATTTAATCAAATTTTGATCGAATTTAGTAGTCTGCCTAATTATTATGTGTGCTTACGTGTGTGTATGTTTCTCGGCCGAAAAAGATCCCTAAAACGTACTCTATCGTTTAGGTTTATACTTTTGTATATTGCTGGTAAGTTGAGATATAAATGGGACTTTTGCAAAAAGTTTTTATGAAATTATAGCGTTATGCGTAATCGGAAAGGCTTCAAATTACTTTTGAGATATGCAAAATGCAGAGAAGTTTTAGCCGAAAAATCTCCAGGGCTTTTAAATTGTTACCAATCTGTCGTTGCTGTCGTTAACTTCAGATACTACTGTTAGTTCCATTGAAAACTTATTTCATTTTTTTTTTACGCCGAGTAAATGTAGATGTATATATAGACTAGGTAGTTTAAATAATAGAAACACTCCAGGATCTTTTACAATTTTGCCTTGATTTTAAACTTTTCATTGCCAATATCAACTTCATTTAGTACTTCTGCAGGAATTAGGACCTCAAGTTGTTTCATGATTCGAAAAGGCTCCGTGGTTCCTTTCAGACGTTTATACGGCATTCTGTGAGTAATGTCTTCTGTGGTGCCATGATATGTACGACACGTGTTATCTCCGGTTCTAAAAGGCAAGAAAAGGTAATTGGACCAGTGTTAATGGTAGATGAAGAGGAAGCTCGTGTATTTCGTGAAGTTTTCATACCGTAAGTCTGTTTATAATAGTCCAGTTTCCGATTGCTTTCTCGAGCACATTGTTTTTCGTGACGTCACGTACAATACAGGCCCTCGCAGCCATGAACGTCTGAGTGATTGGCCCTCACAGCAAATTAACTGAAAAGCTAATATCTCTACTTTACAAGGATTAAACTGGATACAACCTCTGCCTTACGCCTCCGCCTGTCTTAAAAGAAATGGTATCCGTGACAGGGGAAACGTAACACAGAAATATTTTTAAAAGTGCTTTCCCTTTACCGATTCCAGTTTGGAATACCGGAATGTGGTGATCAGGCCACTGAATAGCTCTTATCTGTCCATACTCAATGTTCAATAATTTGTCTTACGCTGCCTATCTTATGATAATTGTGGAGTCATTCAAACTACTGAATGCTTGAAATACACTAAACGTGAATGTTGTTGTTGCTGTTTTTTAAACAAACAGATTACAACTAGTCTTTTACAGTAATGAAATAAACTAGAAAATGTTTAACACATCTGGTACGACACTCCTCTTGGATACATGTAAGGTTTAACTAGGCTTAGGCTCCATAACATTGGCTCTGTTGTTGAGGGTGCATGTACATACGCATGTAGAGCACTGCTTGCGGTTGTATCATACTGTACTGGCTGACTGCAGGTTTACACATGTATGGAATAACTCCACTCGGATAAATCCGCCACATGTTGGGTTGCAAGGATAGTCGTAAGTAAGTCACTTAAGTGCCCGCTTTGCCCGTTGAGGGTGATTTCGGTTACTACTACCCTCTTCTTCATGTACCTGTGCACCAGAAACCTGGGTGTTATCCTCAGTGTGTTCGTCATAAGGAATTTACGCAGTGCAACTATCTGTCTCATCCTCCTCCATGCCATGGAAAATTCTCAAATCATAAACCGGTCATTTCGGTTTGTAACGTATAGCTTAATACAGCTGAACTTCAAAGAATTTTAGACGCTTTGTAGACGACTGAACACCAAGCAAAATAGCATTTTTCTATACATTTTAGAATATGTGAATACGCACTAAGATGTATGCAAACATGACATGTTAACATCAATCTGACCGTGCACTAGTGAAAACAATTTGGGAGAAGGTGACTATCGGGTAATAAAAGCTCTAAATAATAACAACTATCATAACTTAAATGAGCCTTTCAATTCGTTTAAAGACGCATAGGTTAATGTAGCTGAAATTTAGTCCTTTTTCAAACGAATCGACATAAACGGTGTGCAAAATAAAAGCAGTAAGTTGCCACAATTATTGACAAATAACCATGCAATTGGGTTTAGAAAAGGACTCACCGTGTTCAAAATAGAAGTTAATAAAATGTTCAGTGAGCGGAGATAAAAGAGATCGTTTCTACGAAACAAAGACACGTAAATTCAGCTTCATTCCTGTTATATTTAGAATCTTAGAAAACTGCACAGCTCAAAATTATAACCAAATCATCAGAAGAAATACACGTTATTTAGACATTTTCTATCCTCTATAAAAAGTTCTGATGCAACACTCTTTCGGCACTTATTTTCGCTGAATAACTTTGACACTTTAATAAAGGTATTATTGTTATTAATATTATTCAATATCAGTAAGAGGCACTCAACGAAAACGCTTGTAATGGTGTTGTACTGTGTTTCTTTATCATTTTAGCGCCTTAACGGAAATCATGTGAACGCTAATACAGTTTCAGCTTTTCGGTTCTTTTAGCAGAACATTTAAGGGAAAGGAATCTTATCTTCCGAATTTACTAGTTTCCACAGTTATTGGCAAAAAAACATGCAATTGCATTTAGGAAAGGACTTACCGTGTTCAAAACAGAAGGCAAAGAAAACAATGATCCAAAGCAGCAGAGACCTTTCCTACGAAGCAAAGACATGCAAATTCAAAAACTGCGCAGTTCAAAGTAAAAACCAAAGTATCAGAAGAACTCCAACTCCAACTATATAACAAGATAACAATATAAAAGAGCACTTTACCAATATTATTATGCTCAGTATTAATCACCGTATTAATCTAATGTTTCTATTCCTTTCTTAGTAGTGTGTTCTCTTTTTTTCTTAAACAAATGTAATTCAGTTATAGGGCATTAATTAGTTTACCTATATCTTACCCTTCTCCATTTTGTTTTTTTCTATCTTGATAACTTCAGAAAACGTTTGTAATAACAATAAATGAATTAAATAAATAAAAAAAAACAAGTTGTTATATAGCTGGAGTTTTCCTCAATACAACGTGTTACTGTTGGCTAGCTAACTAAGATAAGAAATCGACTCTTCAACGCTATTTTCGGAATAATACAGTAGTTGTTAGCGGTAGATGTTATCAGAGTGATTCTTCGAAGGTCACACTTTGTTCATTTCATTGGTCAAAAATTGAAGTTTTCCAGCTGGTGTCGCTAAAAACTGATTATGGTTGAACTTCTCTTCGGAAAGCACTTGAATTGATACCGTCCTTTTGGTGTTCTGTTGCTGGTTTTCACTAAATTCGAAAATATATCCCATTTTTTCCTCTGTATCCGAAACACAGAAAAGAAAATTAAATTAAAAAATTATTGCTTTAAGGTTATTTTAAACCAGGAAACATTCACTAGCGCTTTGCGTCCAAAATTTGGAATAAGAATAAGCTTATCAGGGACGTTCCTATGCATTTTCTGATTGTAAGCCTTGATTGTTGTGTATCATTGTTATTCAGGGACTTGAGCGCCGTAGGTGCACAAATGAGTGCCCCGGAGGTACATTTTTGAAATTGGACTGTCTGAATCGCCATTTCCTGCGTTCTCTGGCCTGGAAGTAGTTCGGGAAGGTCAAAAAAATTGAATATTTGAATTGGCAATTTTGATAATCATCAGTCTGCAGGTGTCCGTTTTCAGTAGATTCCAGTGAAATCAAAGTGTTAAGTGAACAAAAGAAGGCTCAACTCTATCTTTGATAAATAAAATACAAAACCATCCGATTTATTGACACTTCAAAAAACAATTATTTCGTGTGAAACTTACATGTCAAACGACCGGACGTTACCCCCGGCCTCCTGCCGTACAGCGAGTTGTGATCGAGTAATGCCCTTGTAAATACGCCTTTCAACAAGTCCTATCTAAGTCTACGGTTGGATTTCCGCTGAGTCGAGCAGCCGAGCTTTGTGAATCGTTCTAATGTAACCGTTTTTAAAAAGTTATTATACCGTCCGAACGGCTTGTAAGCCCGTGCATATTTGCTTAAAGGCAGGTATGCGCCTGACTTATCATCGCGATCGATAAATCTTTTACTGTTTAAAAACTGTACACAAAATAACTCTTAATCCTTAAAGATCGTGGCTCAACCGAAGAAGAATCAAGTGCGGCAAGGAAATCTAATATGGCGGCTGATGAAAGTCCTAATATTGAAGAAGCGTTTCGTTTCGTTCGATTAATGAACAAGAAGTATCAAGTCTCCTTGAAATCAAGCAGCTACAGATAGAGATCCAGTTCCAATTAGCGTCAGTTCTAAAGGAAAATATAACGCTGAAAAAGGAAATCCAAGACATGAAAGACTGCTAACTTCAACGAGAAAGAAATCAAAGATTTGAAAGAGTCGCTGAAAAAGGCTAAAGACGAAAACAAAACCTTAAAGATTTCACTAGAGTCACTGGAGTCTAGAGTTTAGAGTCTAGACACTAGAGTCTAGAGTTTAGAGTCTAAAGTCACTAGAGTCACTAGAGTCAACGAAGAATGAGCAAGGAAAAGCCAAAAGGAACTTGGAGAAACAAATGGAAGAATCCGATCGACTGTTGGGGGAACTGGACGATTTAGAACAATACACGAGAAAAAATTCCCTAGAAATCTACGGCATCCCTCAGGACGCCTACTCTGACACTGAGATGGCCGTTATCAAAGTCGCCGAAGCCTTGAACATCACGATAGAGTCTGAAGATATCGAAATTTCTCATAAGCTGAAGCGTGGATCTGGAAAAGCCATTATTGTCAAATTTTGCAACCACAAGGTGAAGTCCAAGTTTTACAAGGAACGTACTAAACTAAAGCACGTTAAAATCTCGGATATATTTCCTAGTTATCCATCAACTAGACAACAACAACACATATTCGTCAATGAGAATCTTACAGCCTACAGGAGAAAAATTGTAAGTGAAGCCAACAAACGAAGGCAAGATGGAAGACTTCTCAGTGTTTGGACATTAGATGGTAAGGTTTATGTTAAGACCTCGCCCGATGGCTCCCCTGTAAGAATTTCCACTGAAGATGATTTAGATAACTTATAAATTTAATTGATCAGCAAGCCAAATTCTATTCTGTCTAGGCTGGAGAGAAAGCGCCTCTTTTAATTTAAGAGCTGCTTTGAACTAAAAACTTAGTTTCTTCTCGCTTTAAAATTATTTTAGCCCTAACTAGCCTACTGTCAAGACTGTAATAAACTGACAGTGTCTTCTTATTAAATTTAATTCTTCTTATTATTTTATAGATTTATTTATTTACTATCGTAGTACACATAGTCTAATTTATTTAATTTCTTTAATGCCTAAGTTTCGCTTTATTTTTTTGACACGTCACACACATGCTATACTGACGCACGCACATTTCTCTCTAGAAAATAATACAAGGCACAAAATTGCGCTACACAATGGACTTGAAAATGTTTTCTTTGAACGTCAGGGAACTTAGGGATGGCTTTAAAAGAAGAGAGACATTTAATTGGCTCCGGAAAAAGAAAGCATTAATTTGTATGCTACAAGAAGTTCACTGCATCGATAAAACAAATCACTTGTGGAAAGCAGAATGGGGTTACGTAAGGGTTATTGACCAGGAGCGAGGGGAGATGTGATATATTCCCCTCGTGGCGTACCCGAGGGCGTAGCCCGAGGGAACGCCACGAGGGCAATATATCACATATCCCCGAGGGACTTGTCAATAACATGCTTATTTCCACTCTGTGAGGTTTTCTAAAACAAAGAAACTATTAATTGTTTGGAGAGTAACATTCCGTTCAATTCAAATGCAAACAAGCATGATTCCGCAAGGCCGCATCGTGATCACGGCACATTACGAAGCGAGACTGTAAACATGTTTTGCTTTTGCCAAATTTGCATTGAGCACGTTGCTTCGTTATGAGTAGAAGGAGAGAGAGAGAGAGAGAAGAAAATGTATGAACAGTACTCGTGGTCTCGCCATGGCCCAACTGCCCGCCTTCATCTTTCGAAGATCAATGGAGTGGTTGCGGTGTGTTTTCCAAGGGAAAGCGGCAGAAACATATTCAGGTTCAAGCGTAAAACGAGGCGTCATACATTATTGAAGACCCGAAACCTGAATCGAGGTACGATACCATCGAATAATGTTATTAACATTTCGCTTTTTGGTCGCGACCGGCAAGTTAATTACGTAGGAATATGATTGATGAAGTTGTCTTTTTTGTAAACAAAAAAATATTGACCGATGCTAGAGGTTTTTCCTTGTTACGCCCTATTTTGTCTTCCCGTTTGTGGTATTCTATTATGAGGGGAATAAGTCGAGGGCACTAAGGCGAGGGGAATATGTCGAGGGGAATATGTCGAGGGGAATATGTTTGGGGGGAATATGTTGAGGGGACTATGTTGAGGGGACTATGTTGAGGGGACTATGTTGAGGGGACTATGTTGAGGGGGCTATGTTGAGGGGAATATATAATCCTTTGTTTTGCTATTGTTATCAGCTATTGTTTTCAGCCCCGCCTCTCCCTTGTTACAATCAAAGCCGCACCCAGCTTTTCAGACACTGTAATGAACGGGGTTATGTGATATATTCCCCTGAAAAGAACAAAGAAAACCGAGCTAGGTGGAAATAAGAAACCGTTTTCACCTCTTATGAAAGCAACAAAGCAGGTGTCTGTTTTCTTTTCAATAATAACTTTAATTTGCAATTCAAAAGCGTTTATACAGACCCCTTGGGGAGGTTCATTATCTGCGACATCGAAGCCAACGAAAAGCTGTTGACTCTCGCTAACATATAGAGCGTATGCACATGACGTCACGGCGGCCATATTGGTGTACCAAAACAATAGAACGGCGGCCATGTTGGTGTACCAAAACAATCCTGTGGGATTTGAACGCTTTTCTTATGTTAACACTCTTTTGTTCCAATAAATTTGCATAGCTGCTTGCCACGTGAGTGCATAAGCTCTATACGCTCCAAACGAAGACAACCCTGCCTTTTTTCAAAACTTTTCTGATCATCTTTTAGACATAATTATAGGTGGAGACTTCAATCTTCTACTGTATTTTAACAAAGACAAAAAGGGTGGTCTTGCAAGAACCGATCAAAAAAGTCTAAAGATTATTAATGAAATTAAAGAAAATTTCGACCTGGTTGACCTTTTGAGAATATTTAATCCAGATGAAAAAGATATACGTGGAGACAACGGCAACCAACGGTTCAATGTAGACTTGATTTCTTTTTAGTTAGTCAAAGCTTATATATATTGTTCCAGGTTATAAAACGGATCATTCCATGATCACTATAAATCTGTCCCTTCATATAAACCAAAGAGGTCCGGGGTTTTGGAAATTTAACACCTCGTATCTTACCGAAACGGAATATGTCAACTTTATAAAATCAGCAATCACGAACGTTCAAAATGAATATAAAGAAGACGACTCGGTTAACCCTGTATTACTTTGGGGCATGATTAAACTGAAAATAAGAGAAACATCGCTATTTTACGTTAGAAACAAGTCTAAACAAACTAGAGAACGCGAGGCTGAATAAGAAAAGATGATATCGAGACTAGAAAAAGATATATAGATCAAGAGACTAACGAATCACGAAATCACGATCTTTGTGAACAACTTAATGATCTAAGGGGTGAACGAGAGAAGATTATCGAACATCGAACAATTAATTAAGAGGCGCTATCCTAAGATTGAAAATTAGGTGGTATAATGAGGGAGGAAAAAATACCAAATATTTTCTAAATCTTGAAAATAGACACTGCAAACAAGGAACCATAAGCCAGATAAAACAAGATGCTAACAACTATGTTACCTCAGATCAGGAAATCCTAGCCGAGTGCCAGTCTTTCTATAGAGCGTATGCACATGACGTCACGGCGGCCATATTGGTGTACCAAAACAATAGAACGGCGGCCATGTTGGTGTACCAAAACAATCCTGTGGGATTTGAACGCTTTCTTTTGTTCCAATAAATTTGCATAGCTGCTTGCCACGTGAGTGCATACGCTCTATAAGTAGTGGTATCGGCTACTATCCTACCACTTTTCGCACCTTGAACAATGGAAACAATAGATCTATTGTTCTCTAGAACAATGGGCTATTGTTTAGAGAACAATAGATTCTATTGTCTTAACCCTAGGCCTATTGTCCTAACCCTAACCCTATTAGCATATTAACCCTAAGAATTACAGCTGCGCATGTCCTAATAACCCTAACCCTATTAGCATATTAACCCTAAGAATTACAGCTGCGCATGTCCTAATAACCCTAATTCAAAATGGAGGACGTCATTGTTAATTCAAAATGGCGGAACTTATGAAATATTCAAAATGGGGGATCTCATGATTTATTCATCAAAGTCAGGGGGGCCCATCCAGTTCGAGGCGAGCCCCGCCAGTGCAAAAACGACCAAAGTCGTGTATTTGCTTACCTAACCTCGAATTCTAAGATCCCTTTATAGGGACACAAGTTCTCTTCCATGTGGGACAACATGGTTGGGACACTTTGGATTTTTCAACCAGTACGCATGCGCAGTAGGGTTTTTTGGTCTAAATGGGTTCAAATTCAATTACAAACATGATTGTCACCCAAGATCTCTTCCATGTTGGACACATGTAGTAAACTCAACGGATTTTTAGCGACAGCGCATGCGCAGTATCATTTCTTAGTTTAATGTTAAGGGTTTTAGCCCAAATTCTGCAAAGTCTCACACATGTTTGTAACAAATTCAACTATACGTTTAATAAAAATAAGATCTAAGATACATGCCTCGGGTCTTTGAGACTGCAACTATAAAAAGAAATTACACATGATCAATTTGTCTGGGAAAGTTTTTGAACGCCATTCATTTCAGAGTCTATGTCTATCGGTGTTTCCTCTTTTCTTTCTGGACGTTCTATATCAGAGCTCCCCTTGATTCCATTTGACCCATCGTAGATAGCGTGAATGATTCGACTCTCAAGATCACCATCAAAACCAATGAAGTAAGATACGTACTGGTCCAAGGGAGCTTTGAGAGCTCTCGAACCCATTTTATTCTCCAAAATGATTGGCCAAACTCATTCCCTGTAAGGCTTTGTTCAAGGCTTGTATGTCTTTCTCTAGACGAAAAGTTCTCCGGAAGAGAGCTCCGATTTCGTCTTGCGTCTCCGGGGAAATGTGACGTGATCCCTCCACAGCACTGAGGTTATGAAGGGTTGGATAACTGCGACACGATCCCATGGGTTTAAAATAATGCCCTTCTCCGATAGGTCGGAACCCAAACTCTTTGATCCAATGCCTTTCTTCATCCCACCGATAATAGAAGGGTTCGTGCCACGTTTTGCTGGGGATGTCGTAAACGTAGACATTCTTGTGGGCATCCAACGCCAATTGTACACTCCATCCCGTTCCCCCTTTGACGTGCGTTTTGGAGTCGTTCAGTTCCCCAAACGCACAAACAGTTTGTGCCTCTTTGATGATGTGATAATTTCGTTGTAAGAGTTGTCGGGTGTAATGAGAGGGTGACTTTGTATAATGGTGCAGTAGAGTTCTGTTCAAGTTTTTCGCCGCTTGTTGCAAGAAAGGTTCAGCTTTCATCAATTCTTCTTCGGTCAAAGGGGTCACGGTTTTGGATCGGGGGTGAAGGGGTCCCACTTTCACTTTCACTTAAAATCCAAGTTGTAGGGCTATGTCTTCGGCCACACGATCCGTTCCCGTACATCCACCCGTATACAATACATAGTCATTTCCAATCGGAAGATCCATGTCTTTGCCACCACAAAAGTAAGAAGAACTTTTCAAACATTTCTTAAAAAGGAAAACGTACACTTTTTTGTGACATACAACGAAACCAAAGCCCAAGTGGCTGAACGCTTCAACAGGACTCTCAAGCAATTAATGTGGAGAATGTTTACCACGACCAGTTCTTACCATTATTTGGACAAACTAGACGGTTTGGTCAACGGAAATTACAATCAGAACATACATCGTAGCATCAAAATGAAACCGGCCGATGTCAACGAGTCTAATGCACAAGATGTTTGGAGAACTTTGTACGACAAACAGTCAGCCCCCACCAAGTATAAATTCAACGTAGGAGATCAAGTCAAGATCAGTAAGCACAAGCGAATCTTTGAGAAAGGTTATCTGCCATCCTGGACGGAGGAGACATTTACAATTGCCCAACGAATACCCCGAGATCCTCCGGTGTATCGCCTGAAGGAAGCAGACGGTGATTTCATCCAAGGCACCTTTTATGAGCCAGAGCTACAGAAAGTAATAGAAAAGCCAGATCACCTGTTTCGCATTGAAAAAATTTTAAAGTATCGTGGAAAAGGTGCTTCCAAAGAAGCGTTGGTTCATTGGAAAGGCTGGCCCAAGAAATACGATAGTTGGATTCCTTATAAGCAGCTGGTGTCCTTACAGTAAACATGAAACAGGATGGAGATTTTTACGTTATACTTCCCAGTAATGCCAACACGAACTTATTTCCTTCCAACTCAGCTTCGTATTTCCGGGTTGCATTACCGCGACAAATTCATCTACCAGACGAAGAAGATTGGGAAGTTGGACTTCATCATGTCATCTATCCATTTTCGTGGTTGGAAGTGCCTCACGAATGCGATCACCCGCATGTTATGTTCCGCCGATTTGGAACTCAGCACGTTGAAACGTTTACGTTACCAGTAGGACGTTATCGGACAGCATTAGATGTGGTAGAAGGTTTGCTTCATTGCATGAACAAAGTCCCCAAACCTTGGCACTTCAACATAACGGTTGATGATGAGTGGAACATTACAATCACGTCTCAAGATGTGTGGATGATGGTGACATCCCCTGTTGCCCAAGCACTTGGATGGATAACAAGTGAAAACAAACCTCGTCAAGTAAACGCGATGGGTGTAAAAATGAATCCTTCATTGGCCAATGACTTTGGATATGTGTGGTGTGTGCTACCCATCCGTAATTCTATCACCTTTCCAGGTACCTTTGTCATACCTCAGACAGTCTCTCTCTGTCGCTGTAAACACAGAGTAGTCCAAGTACACACAAATATAATCGAGCCTTGGCAGGTCGGTGACACTAGACTGCATTTGTTGCACGAAATGGTACCACACAGTTCATTCCGACAGACAGTTATGGAGCAGCCTGAACATTTAATCTATCTACCCTTGAGAACCAAGATATTTCAAACGATTGACATCTATTTAACAAATGGATGTGGTCAGCCCATATCATTTCAAGGTGGAACAGTGAACGTTGTACTACATTTTCGGAGAAGAACAAGATGAGTAGCAGCTTTTACGTCGTCGTAGCCAGTGATGCAAGCATAGAACAGTATCCTGAGAACACACCTTCCAGTTTCAAAATGCGACTCCCAAGTCAAGTGCATTTAAGTGAAGATTGGGAAGTGGCATGACGCATATTATTTACCCACATACTTGGGAAAATATACACAGCAATCAGGTGTCCTATCTGTTACGTTACAATGGTGAAAAGGCATGGACCTTACCGATATATTTACCTCGTGGCACATACAAACAGTCGAGGATTTGATCAGTGGAATGGTGACAGGATTAGAAAGTGCCTTTCCAGACATTTATATCAAGAGTGGAAAAACGATCACACGTCTTGGAGGAAAAGAATGTTTCTACATTCACGAAAAAGCCCAATATTACTATGAATTGCACCTACCCTCAGGATTTCAAGTCACGTTACCAAAGAATGTAGCTCGAGCTTTGGGGTACCTGAACCACGAAGAACTTATACCCGCCGTTTATACAGTCCATACTTCTTCTGCTGTAAAAATGTACAAGGACAAGAGCGTGACCCTAGAAGCAACCACCAACACTATGCGTCGTAAAGATGAATTGGTATGGGGTATGCTCTCCAAACATTCTTTTCAGACCATGTATGTATACTCGGATCTCGTTGAATCTTTGGTCGTGGGAGATGTACAAGCCAATCTGCTGCGTATGATATTACCTCGCGGCCAACCGGGTGAAATGGTAGCAGAAGAAATCAAACACCCTACCTATCATCGATTGCGAACATCTATTTTCTCCTCGGTGGAAATCAATATAAGAAGCGACACTGGTCAACTGATATCATTTGCGTCTGGTGCTGTCAGAGTAACATTACACTTTCGACGAAGGACAATTCGGTAAAATGCTTCTACCAATGAACCACCAATTTTATCCTTATCAGCGCTATGTGATACCTATTGGGCAACGAGGTAAAGGAGATATTAGTATCTATGGAGGAACACACCCTTATGGTCAAGATGGAAATGGATTGGGAGGAATGTTTCGTTCCCTCTTTCGAACAGCAACGCCTCTTCTCAAGACCGCTGCAAAGAAAGTGGGAAAACGGTTACTGTCCACTGGATTAGATACGGGAGTGCAAATTGCTCAAGATATTATGAATGGGCAATCACTGAAGAAAGCAGCGAAAACGAGAGCAAAAGCTGCCGGAAAACAATTTTTCACTGAGGCTTTTCGGGACATGACGCAACAACAAGGGCGTGGAAAAGTATATAAACGTAAACGAAAGGCGAATTCTGTCAGTACAAGACAAGTCAAGAAACCGAGAACATCATCAGCAACGTTCAAAACTATTTTTGACTGAGTATGGCTTCAGCACATCCCTTCTCTGCTCCAGGAGTTAACTCCAGTTTGCAGTTATTCGAAGTGCCGGTCACCGATGTTTCTATCGTCAAAAGTAAATGGATTGACTATGAACCGATTCAGAGTGGAACCAATCCCATTGAGTTTGTGATCAAGCCTCTATCAGATTACATCGACATTAACAAGACTGAACTGCGTCTTGTGGTTAAAATTACAAAACGAAATGGAGATGCCCAATATGAAGGGAAAAAGTACACGTTAATCAACAATGCTCTTCACTCTATCATCAAACAATTCACCATCAAGATCAATGAAACACTTGTCACGGAGCAATCCGACACCCAAGCTTACAATGCTTACATCAAGACTTATCTTCACGGGGCAGGCTAAGAAGTCCTATTTGACCAAAGCATTTTACTACAAGGACACTACAGGACACATGGATGAAAGGGATAACACTGCAGATCATAATGCTGGCCCAAAAAAGAGAGGAGCTTTCACCAGTGCAAGTGCTGAAGTGGGTATGGTTGGTGTACCCCTCTGTGATTTGTTCAACATAGACAAGTTACTGTTAGACAATTTAGAAATCAAGATAAAGATTGATCTCAACAGTGACGACTTTGCTCTCATGTCGGGTGAAGAGGCTAACGACTGCAAGCTACAAATCGTATCAAGTACTCTCCGTATTCGTACTGTACGTGTAGCAGACAGCACCAAGTTGGAACATGTCAACACCATGTCAGGCCAGAAACCACTACCCGCCATTTACACACTAACAAGAACCCCAACACATGCAAGGATCATCCCCAATGGAGTATTGAATCATACAGAAACTGATCTATTTAACGGACGTATCCCACAATGCCTCGTATTTGGAATGGTGCGAAATGACGCATATAACAGAAGCCTTGCAAGAAATCCTTTCAACTTCCAGCTGTTTGGTTTGAGCGCCGTTCGACTGACTGTCAATGGGGAAGAACTTCCTTATTCCTGTCTGGACTTGACAGGTGGTAAGCAGATTGATGGCTACAACACCCTGTTCTCAGGCAGTGGAGATATGAACTGCGGTCACGGGATAGATATTGATCGCGAAGATTGGGAGCATGGTTATGGTTTGTTCAGACTCGATTTAACGCCAGCGGGAAGTGGCCATCCTAATCATTTGGTTCCCCATCGCAGTGGTAACGTCAATCTTTATTTAAAGTTTGCCACTCCAACGCCAGCCGTTCTCAATTTAATCGTGTACGCAGAATTCCAGAATCAGTTAGAAATTGATCGTAACAGACGCGTTGTGTACGACCTGTCGCAGGGCGCTTGAAGAAAAGGAGATGCACACCACCTTTGAGTTATGGCAAGCTGCACTACAAGATCCTATGTTGGCCTCCATTATGCAAGGAGTCTACCCCAGAGACAAACTACCAGTTGTTAACACGTATCCTTCGGGAATGATTGCAAATACGGACCCTCATGATCAGCCCGGGACACATTGGGTGGCCATGTACTTTATCTCTCCGTGGGAGACTGAGTTCTTTGACAGTTACGGGTTTCCTCCCGATACCTATGGCATGGATGGATACATAGACCGAGATGTTACGCGATACAACAATAAACCGTTCCAGGGACTTACTTCAGACACTTGTGGAGACTACTGCTTATTCTATTTATTTCATCGAGCACGCAATGTTGATATGAATGCAATTCAAGCTAAATTTAAGTCGCACGATACACAGTGGAATGATGCACAAGTAAAATCGTTGACAAGTGTTAGGCAGAGGTCACCGTTCTTTCAGAGTGAACAAGCTTGTAAGTCATTAAAATGATGGCGTAATGAATCAATAAAGTGCTGTTTAAAATGAACATGATGTATTTTTTTTTCTCCTCGGTATGTACCCTTATAAAGAGAAAGACACTCGAAAGTTTGTCATCATTTCGTTTCGCGTTCCGTGTGAGCAACATGGCTCAGTTCAAATGCCCGAGCAGTATTATGATTGCGGGTCCAAGTCAATGCGGCAAGACCACGTTTACAAAACTGTTACTTCAATATGCAGACGTTTTGTTTGAAAGACCTATTCGTAAAATCGTGTACTGTTACGGACAGTGGCAAGAATGTTTTCAGGACATGGCATCACAGATTACCTTTGTGGAGGGTATCCCTGAAGATATTCCGGCTTTATTTCCAATGAGTTGCCGACCAGGAATACTCGTGTTGGATGATCTTATGAGGAATTGCAGTGAGGATGAACGCATCCTGGATCTGTTTACAAAAGTGTCTCATCATTGCGATGTCACCTGCATCTATTTGACCCAGAACCTTTTCCCACCCGGAAAGTTTTCCCGAAGCATTTCTCTCAATGCTCATTACATTATTGCTTTTAATAATCCTCGCGATACATTGGGTTTTCGGACGTTAGCGCAACAAGCCTTTGCAGGACACGTTCCTTACGTATGGGAAAGTTTCCAAGATGCCACGTCGCAACCGTATGGTTATCTCATGTTGGATTTGCATCCGCGAACGCCCGGTAACCTACGATTACGCAGCAACATATTGCCTGTTTCACAAACGTACCCGGTGGTTTACGTCAACAAGAAAACGCATAAAACAGACGGACCTTCAACCATTGACTTCAGTTAGCATCATGCCTGCTTGTACGTCACGTCGCACAGTGAAGTCAAGAGTTGTTAATCAACGCGGCGGCAATATGGTCTTACGTTCTGGCACTACGACTCAGACCAGAGGGACAAAACGAAGGCGGTCAAGTATTGCAAATCAATCCAAATTCCAACAAAACTTACCCTTTCTTTGTGCGTGTTTTAAAAGCAATGGAAAGCAACGAAAAGGTATGATAGCCCATGCTAACAGAGGACAGATGGAAGCTATTGGGGAAGTGGCCCTGAATCTTCTTAAAGGCAACATCATAGTACCGAGGTCGTCATTTAAACGATTGAAACCGCACAAGTCAAAGCTCCTCTATTTGACCCGCAAGAAACCGAGCCTTAAACAGAAGAAGGAACTGCTCAATCAAAAAGGAGGATTTTTACCAGCCCTTGCTGCTCTGATTGCACCCCTTGCTGTTGATTTACTGGGTAAAGTGTTCAAATGAAGCATGCGCAAAAGATGGTGATTATACCCGAACATTTTCTACAAAACATGGAGACAGAACGGCGTTTAACTGCTCCCGCTCAACTTCCAACTCTGACGAGATTAGATCAAGACATGAAGCAAATCGTAGAGTCCCCTTTACCAGAAGACCAAAAAGTCCTCATGTTGGATCAACTTCTACAGCGGTATCAAGGACTGGCAAAACAAATGAAAACGGAGTCGACGATAAAACCGACTGTGGTCCTTTCCAAACCAGATCCTTTGCCTGCTACAGAGATATCAAGCAAAACAGACGTCAGTACACCTGCAGACGCGTCCAGTAAAAGAGACCTCAATACATCTCAATCAAAGTCTACAAAAATACCAAGAAAACTGCCTGCGACACCTGTGACTACAGTGGAATCGAAAATTCCTCGCCGGATAGAAACGATGCCTTCTATTTCACCCGAGGAAATGGCACTCCCTTTGTTGCTGGATACCCCGCCTGATTCAACACGCAAATCATCTCATAAACGGAAGGCGAGAACACCCATGGTGGCCAGGTTACGGAGCAGGAAACGATGGGAACATTATTAAACTAAACATTACTAATGTAATAGGTTGATAAATTACAAGTATGCTTTTGTTACAGCTCTTGTGAATTCAATAAAACGTTTGAAAGTGTGTAAAAGATGGTACTGTTGTGAGATTATTTTATTCACCCCACAATGATAATACGAAACCAATGTTAACCCATCTTATCGTGCAGATTATATCAATGTCTGAGTTGCTCGCTCAAGTGCTCTGAGTTTTTTACTCAAAATGCTCTGAGTTGCTCTGAGTTACAATGAGCTACTCCAGGGGTCGGTCTAAGTTGCTCTTCAATTCGCGCTGAATGACTCCAATCTATTGTTTGTCGTTTCAGTAACTTAAATTTTGATGTTTTGCAGAAACGTACTTTTGTGCCCGACTTCATTCTCTGGCAATGGATCGATCAGCAATAACAACGGAACCATTTCATGCATTATCACCTGAGTTATCAGTGGCATTTTCTTAACGAAAGAGGCGTTTATTTAGTAAATGGGCACCAACACGATTTTACATTACGTTAATAACTAAATAATGGTCAGTTTGAATATAGTTTCGACAGCCGAGCCGAAAGTTTTTAAGGAGAAAATGTTGCGGGAATATATATTAGAAAAATCAGAACCCGCAAAAAGTTGGTGCGAACGGTAATACGGACCAACAAAATCACATATGTTTACGCAAACATTACCTTATGTCTTATTACAATCTCGTGTTTTCAACAGTATGCGAATACAAATGAATAGTTCAATTACCCTTGAGACAGCTTAATTATAATTAAAAAGAGTATTTTGAACTCGTGTCGTTTCTCTTTAGCACGCGGATAGGGCTGTGCATCCAAACAATCCTTGACTTATTCGTCCCTAAACTGTTATGATTAATTGACCCTTAACTTGTTACCGCAAAAGAATCACAGCCCAGTTACTTTTCTGTTGCGTAAAGTAAACTTGTGATGTGTATGTTGGTAAATTATAATGCGGGTACATTGTTTGCTGTTATTCGTTTGAACATGTAACTTTGCCTTACGTTTTTTTGATTCTCTTATCGTACCGCAGAAAAAGGCTTTTAGTTGGAAAGCGGACTTTTCGAATGATGAATGCCCGTTTCGGTTGTTGTAAATAGTATTCACAGTAAATTACTTTAAAGACATTGTTAACTTTGTTTCAGTGCTTATTAAAGCTTGTTAAAATAGAGAACCGTATTTTAGCGTTTGCTCAAATACATAGTATTGTTGTTATGGTCAATCACGTTCTCAAGAAAATGTCTCCCTGTGAAACCAAATTAAAAAAAATTTCGTGCTTTCCCAATAATAAGCCTCGCGTTTCCTAAACGTTTCCTCTGCATGTCAGTCACCCTCAAAGTGGGCAATTGATAATCACAATGGCTTTCAAGTTTATTGTTTAACTTGTCTAAAGAAGTTCCACAAATAAACAGCAGAACGCTCGCAAGGTTTCGCTGCGTATAATATCACTTCATGTAGCTTATATTTTTCCATTCCATGCGAACATGCTTTCGCCATGTTTGAAGCAACGGTTGCGTTTAAACGTTGTTTAAACAGAAGTTGTTTTAGTTCATTATGTTTTTATAAATGGCCGCTTAAATTCAAATGACAGAAAAGGTTCGTTGTTACGCGAATAGCGCTGCGCATTCATTGACTTCAAGAAAAGCATTGTTAATTCGTTCGTAAACTGTTATCGCTAATTGAACGTTCATTCGTCACGCTTTAAACTATCGCAGCCCAGTTACTTTTCGTTCGAGTAAAGTTGTTAAATTTAATATAAATTAATGTTTGGACATGCAACTTGGCTTTGGTTATCTGGTTACTTAATGATAAATAAATATGGTTAAGGATTTCCGAAAACAGCCTCGAATCCAACAAGTTCATTTATCGAATGATAAACGTAAAAGTGCGAACTCGGCTTCACTGATTGATGTGGCCGAACGTTATAAAAGTATTTCAAGAAAGAAGACGATCAGTTTTATCGTTAAGTTTGATTTCCTTATCATTTGACTGTGCTTTGCTGTGCGTGGATTTGAATGGTTGTAAATAAAAACCGCTTTGGTTGACTTAACTTTGATGAGGTTTGTTAACATTAAACGTGTGGCTTTGTTGTCTGCTGCTTTGTTTTTTGACCGAGGTGCTAATTTTCCATGCAAATTTATAGTTCAGAATTCGCATAATTAAACGTTTGAACTTTGAAGCTACCGGAAAGTCTTGTTATCAAAACTTAAAGCACACACAAAATATAAAACTCCGTGTTGTCTGTGAAGTTTTGGTCGCTTGGGAATCTCAACTTTCAAAGTTGACAGCTTTCGCTTTTTCGGTTTGACTTGACGTTTGGTTATTGACTCCAAGACATTTAGCCCTTGCTTTTGACTGGTTCCATTTTTAAGGTCATCTTTCTTTGTTTTTTTGATCCAAAACATCCTTTCCTTCTTTGACGGTAATCTTCAGAGTCGAATCATTCACGCTATCTACGATGGGCCAAATAGAATCAAGGGGAGCTCTGATATAGATGTTTGTTACAAACATGTGTGAGACTTTGGGCTAAAACCCTTAACATTAAACTAAGAAATGATACTGCACATGCGCTGTCGCTAAAAATCCGTTGAGTTTACTACATGTGTCCCACATGGAAGAGATCTTGGGTGACAATCATGTTTGTAATTGAATTTGAACCCATTTAGACCAAAAAACCCTACTGCGCATGCGTACTGGTTGAAAAATCCAAAGTGTCCCAACCATGTTGTCCCACATGGAAGAGAACTTGTGTCCCTATAAAGGGACCTTAGAATTCGAGGTTAGGTAAGCAAATACACGACTTTGGTCGTTTTTGTACTGGCGGGGCTCGCCTCGAACTGGATGGGCCCCCCTGACTTTGATGAATAAATCATGGGATCCGCCATTTTGAATTAACAATGACGTCCGCCATTTTGAATTAGGGTTATTAGGACATGCGCAGCTGTAATTCTTAGGGTTAATATGCTAATAGGGTTAGGGTTATTAGGACATGCGCAGCTGTAATTCTTAGGGTTAATATGTTAATAGGGTTAGGACAATAGGCCTAGGGTTAAGACAATAGAATCTATTGTTCTCTAAACAATAGCCCATTTTTCTTGAGAACAATAGATCTATTGTTTCCATTGTTCAAGGTGCGAAAAGTGGTAGGATAGTAGCCGATACCACTACTTCTATATGAATTTATATATTACAAACGTAAGCTCACACTCGTTAATCGATCCATCTGACTTTTTCAGCCATAAAAATGATACGATCTTAAACGAGAACGAACAAAATAACTGTGAAGGCCCTTAACAGAAACAGAATGCCTTGCAGATCTGAGAACTATGGAAAATGGGAAAACACCCGGTTCCGACGGGTTACCAGCTGAATTTTATCAGATATATATTCAAAATACTTATAAGAGCACTCAACTTTTCATACGATACGGGTCAACTGTCCATAACTCAGAGAAAGGGTATTATCAAACTCATTCCCAAGAAAGACGCGGATCCGCACTACATCAAAACCTGAAGACCATTAACCCTTCTCAACTGTGATCATAAACTAGCTGCAAAGTCTATCGCAAATCGCCTGAAAAATGTTCTTTCCGATTTAATCAGCTATGACCAGACTGGCTTCATTAAAGGTAGATTTATAGGTGAAAACATTAGACTAATAGACAGCGTTATTCGTTTCTCCAAAGAAAAAACTTTATCGGACTGCTCTTATTTCTCGATCTTGAGAAAGCATTTTGCACGATAGAAAGGCCTTTCATTACAAAAACGCGTCAATATTTTGGTAATGGTCATACTTTGATAAACTGGGTCAAGTGTTTTTACAGCAACATAGAAAGCTGCGTCTTGAATAATGGATGAACGAGTAGTTTTTTTAAAGTCGAAAAAAACGTTAGGCAAGGCTGCCCTTTATCTCCTTATCTCTTTATTCTCTCGGTGGAAATTCTAGCCAAAGCAATTAGACAAAATCAAAACATTAGGGAATCCGTGTGAATCAGGAAGAAATTAAACTAAGTCAATACGCAGACGACACGACTTTAATACTCGATGGCTCACAACAGACACTTTCGGCCGCCCTTAGTGTACTCGATGACTTCGGCAAGACCTCTGGCCTCAAGCTTAACAGCAAGAAAACAGAAGTTCTCTGGATCGGTTTGAAAAGCGGTAGAAGTGAAATTCTTGCTCCTGAAAGAAATTTTAGATGGCAAAAAGATAAAGTAAAATCTTTTGGAATGCAGTTTTCCAAAGAGACTGACACTACTGTCTTCTTAAACTACAAGGAAAAGTTGGAAAAAAAATAAGAATCACACTTAACAACTGGAAATACCGCAGACGAACTTTAACTGGGAAAATCATAGTACTAAAAAGCTAAATAGCTTCTCAAATTGTCTACATTTCTGCGCCTCTCTGCACAAACGAGTTCATAATCAAATAGATAAATAAGCTATTTTACCTGTTTCTATGGAATGGAAAAAATGATAAAATAAAACGTGAAATAATGGTAAATAACTATCCAGACGGTGGTCTCAAAATGATTGATGTCCATTCTTTTAACAAGGCCTTGATGGTATCATGGATTAAAAAATATTTGGATACTGACAACCATGACAAATGGAAATTGTTTTTTGATATTCAGCTTGAGAAGTTTAGCTATGGCCTCCTTTTTACAGGAACCTTAATGAAAAAGATACAAATAAGATTTTTAATACAATAGACAATTTCTTACAGGAAATTCTTCTAATTTGGTCAGAAACAAAGTTTGAAAAGCAATTAACATTTGAAAGGCAGTTTCTTCAACTCCTTGGTGCGAATTAACAACGCCCCAATTTTCTACAAGGAATGGGAACGTAGAGGTATTAGGAAAATAAAACACTTAAAAGATAGTAACAATAATTTTTTCACCTTTCAAGAGCTACAGAAAAAAATACGGCTTCAAAATCAAGCCCTTAACATACTTAGGACTTATTTCTGCATTAACAACTCTCCGGAGAACAAGTAGCCTACGCGACCTCACAGATAATGACAATGAATATGGAGCTTCTTGACCAAATTAATCAAATCTCAAAAATCAAATAGACTTTTGTATGATAAACTTGTTGCGAAGAAGGCCTCTGCCCCTACTCTTAGCCAACAGAAATGGCTTAAGGACTGTAGTTTGAAGCAAAACGATGTAAACTGGAGCGCTGCTTACCTACGAGCACGCCTCTCTCCCACCCCCCCCCCCCCCCCCCCCCTCAGATCACGAGAAGCACAAAACTTAGTGAATTCTAGCTTAGACGTCTGCACAGGAGATTACCGACAAATGACTTTTTAACCAAAATACGAATAAGAGAACCCCCAGTGCTCTCTTTGTCAAGGAGAATGTGAAAAACTAACTCATCTTTTCTGGAGTTGCCATCCAACAACACTTTTCTATGAAACCGTAATAGCGCGGCTAAGGGCCTTTCAAATCATTCAAGATGATTTCTCTTTGGATATATCTTTGGCACTGAGCTTAAAACCTGATTCATGAAAATTTCATCACCAGATCAATTTTTGTTTTCTTGTAGCCAGACACTTCATCTGGCTCTGTAAAATGAAAGATTTAACTCCATTACTCAACGGTTTTCTTAAATACCTTAAGTAGATCCACAGTATACATGTTCACGGAATTGCAAACTCACCCTTTTCTAAGGAATGGGTATTCTTAAACGGCGCCTCTTAAGAATCTCTGACTCTTTCGGAGCCACCTCCCTCACGCCCCTAATACCCCTTTACTCATGCACAAAAAACTTTTTTAGCTACTTCCATTGTTTAACTGCTATAAAGTCTTTCTCTTTCCCTCACCCCTTATTTTCTTTTTATTTCTTTTTTTTTTGCAGTTTCTCAATTTTTTTCTTTATTGTTACTCAACATGTGTGTAGTAAGATATTTTGTTTAAATAACGCCGCTGTTTGTAAAATTACAATGCATAATTGCCACGTTTATAAGTATCTGTTAATATGTAAGAGGAAAACTCAATAATAATAAAAAACTCTTAATCCTAAAAAATCTCATCGAATTCGGTTTCAATTTCAATTTTAAAATTATAAATGCGAAAATGTACGATAGGCTTAAAAACACAGCTATTATGAAAAATCGGCAACTAAATTTAGGATAAAGTAACAATGTCGACAATATGCTTCAGTATCGACACGATCAATGGATCGTTTACTATTTAACCGTGCAAGAACTCTATAAAAATAACTCTTACATGTAATTGTAAACAAGTCCGCAGTCCACAGTCCACAGTCCGCAGTCCTAATAATAATAATAATAATAATAATAATCATAATAATAATAATAGGGGTCACCTAACTACACTCCTTTTCTAACGAGTTTTGACAGTACAATGTACAACCTTGTCGCATGCATTTACTCCTGTTGAACGCTACTTACAACCCCATCATCAGAAACACACAACACGCCACTTTATCCACTTCCTTTGTTAATAAACTAATCAAACCTCTTCCTTACAATCGTATCTCCTATACGCCAGACAACAGCTCTGCTATTACGAGCGAGAATCAGGTGATGAATGTTTTCTCATTAAATGGAGATCAGTCTACAGTAAAAACATCTTCAAAAAATTATAAAAAGTTCTTTCATAACAACGGTTCGGTTTCGATCGATGAAATAGCGCTAGCGACGATATTCCACGTCAATTCTCTCTTCTAATTTTTCGGGGCGTCATGTTATCAAAGAAACCGTGAGTTCTGAAACAGCCAGTTCAAAAGTCATACGCTTACACGGTGACAGTTCACTGACGAAGTCTGAAGAAAATATGCTCGAAAAAAATACCAGAAGTTATTAATCAATTTATCTATCTTGATAGCACTTATTGATAGCACTTAAAAGTGAGAACTTTATAGAAACATAAGAGCGGACTTACTGCCTAGTGTAAACCCACCATGCTAATCGTCGAAATCTCGCCACGAATGAAGCAAACTCATGTTATAAAGCCGCTCTTGGCATAAAGCCAAACACGGTTTAACAAGCGGGAAACGAAAATTTTGCCACGCTAAAATTGACAGTTTTCATACGGAGAGCTTTCGTCCACGTTAAGAACGACAGAGTAATGACTTCTCGAAACACAGTAAAATGGCAGAGGATTCCTTTGTGAAAATTATTTCGTGTCTTAAAAAAGTTCAATTCAGAATCAAAACAAATTGAACAAACACACGGCTACTTAAACTGAGCTGTCAAAAGTCTAAAAGAACTGGCAAGAGGACAGTAAGTCTTACAAAAATTTACAACGTAAGGACACAATCAATAAACCTTTTAAACGTCGTCACCTGTAGTTGATGTGGATTTCTAGTTCTTTCCTTCAACACCAAATTTTCAAACATCGAAGTACGAGCTGAATCGACTGTTTTTTAAAAACTTGCTCGTTTTAGCTCCTACAGCCGTAATTGCGAGATCTTTTAGCTGCAATCCGCTTAAAACAAAGATCAGAAGCTTTACGTTATTTTCGTTCGTTCACTCCTTGTCGAGCGGTTGAAACTTTGAACCAGCTTTTATCCACTGAGACACAACGCGACGAGTTTTGCGCCTTTTTTGTCCAATCGTATTATCAATAATTTTTTCCTTTCTTTTGTTTTCATTTGTTTTCCCTTTTTTATCCATAATAGTTTACGCATTTTTTCTCCCAAAGATACGAAATAGCATGCAGCAATCGCTTTCACTTTCCTTCGAAATGCGAAATTTGCCACCACCGCGGGATATATGCCATATAGAGCTGCCGATATCGAGGACGCTATGACCATCTTTGGGCAATCTAGCAATGTGTTGAATTATAATAACCAATAATCGAGTCCACAGAATACTCCTGGTGATCTTTGACTCCAGGTAAAGCTTTTGGATATCACTAAGACCATCTTTGTTGAAGTCATTATACCACCTGTTTTGTCCAGTAATATGTTTATTGGACAATAGGCCTTATTCACGATAGCCGCCATGTTGGTGGCAACATTATGATGTAAATATAGCCATGTGCTCTGCCATGGGGCAAACAATGAATGAAATAACAATTTTCGGAAGATCGGTTCTTTCTAACAGTGAAGTCAGTATCCTTGTAAAATTAATATTTGGGAGCAGTTATGACATTTTTTTAAAAGAAGTTTGGAATGGTTGCTATATATCTGACTTGCATTAGTTCTGTTAACTACGCAGACTGTTTACTTGTCACTAAAGCTACGAAAATAACTTGATTTAAGTATATTAATTTCAGTAACACTGTAAAAATGCATTAGCTCCGAAAAAATATCAGCGTAATAAACAACTGGTTTGAAATCTCCCGAGTTTGAGTTGTTTGCCCCCTCAGAAATCACGTGCTAAATTTGCATAATAATATAAAAACATGGCGGCTATCGTGAATAGACCTATTGAAATAACATCCACTTATGATGTCTTTATCGCTATCTAAACCTTCCTTTTGTAGCTTTGCATGAATAATTCTAAATAATTTTTCGCAATTTTTTGGTAGTAATAAATTTCGGCAATGTTAGGAAAATATGGAATATGAAATGTCAAAATCCAAGATGGCGGATCGAAGTTTTACTAAAGGTCTTTTCTCTCTATAATTTTATTATTGGTCCATATTTTGGATTGTAAAACATTTGCCCACAATAAACTAAGCTTTAGTAGTCATTTTGCGTTATTTGTCGGTGTTTTTACCGAAATAAACACGTTTGGACTAATTCAAGATGGCGGATCCAAGATGGCGGACAATAAAATGGGAAATTTATTTACATGACTGTGTAATTCGATTATCTCTAAACATTTATTGTCAAAATATCATAAATCAAAGGGCTCTTAAAGCCATCTCGTTAATGCGTTAGAACGTGAGGTTAATAAAAACAAAATAGGAGAATTGATAGTGAATATGGTAAAGATGCCGTTGTAGCGCACCTTTAGAATACGTACATGAAAACATCACATGATGCAAATCAGCCAATAGAAATTTATGTTCACGAAATGGGCGTAGTTTTATTTTAGTAGCCATTTGGGGAAATCACTAATTTTCGATTACAAAGTTTACATTTTCACGCTAGTGACTAAAATGAGGTCTATAATTTGGTTATACAATAGACGTGTTTTGAAAATGTTATAGGCTGGGACTTTTCATTATTATTATTTTTTTTTTGTTAAAGGAGGGGAACCCGTGCCCCTCTGCTAACAACTTTTCTGTACAGCATTGGGGGATCTGCTCTTATCAGTGCTCCACTTTTTCAAGACCAAAACCCAGAATAGTCCTCAACTTCGACGACTAAGGAGAACTTTTTTTCACAAGATTTGGTGCCGTTTTTCCACCACAATCAAGAAAGCGTCTGGTAACCATCTGTCTTCGCTTTGGTGAGTGCGTGCTTTTCAATTTTGTGGTTTTGGTTTTGGTCTCGCGAGTTTTCTCGCCCTCGCGTTACGTGGAGATAGCCGCGCGTCCGCGCGTCCGCTTGATAGCGGAGGAAAACCTGGATCTTGACTCGCTCAGTATAGCGCAGTCGTTACCGGACTTTAAGGAAGAAATCGTTGGGATTGTACCCCTCGGAGGAAAGTGCTTCGACATCACCCTCCGATCTACAGAATCGGCCACGGGGTTGGCGGCATCGGGCTTTGACTGCGAAAGCCGCGTTATCCCTTTACGCCTTTAAGGGCAAAATGTACTACACGTGTCATGCTTCGTTCCCGTTGAACTCCCTGATGAAAACCAGCTACAACTCGTGGAACAATACGGCGACCTCAAAGCGCGAGCAGTCCGCCAGCTTTGCTTGAAAGCCACGAGCTACGAGCAAATCGAGAACGGCATCCGTGTCGTGGAATTCACACGTTTACAAAAGGCAGTGCCACGCAAATTAGTCACTCAAAGCCTCGAGTTATTTTTAAGTACACGGGCCAGCCAATACTATGCTACCGGTGCCAGTCTTCCGAGCACGTTGTTAAAGACTTCCCGAAGGCGAAACGCCACAAGGCGAACCACGAGGCTCCAGCGCCCGGGGGGTTGGGGGGGGGCACCAGAGGCCCACCCGGCCCCCACTACCGCAACCAGCAACGACACTTCCCCTGTAACCACAATAGGCCATTTTCACGATGGCGTCATTTGACTACAACTACCAGAATTAATTTCGTTTTTCCTTTCTTATTTAAATTTTGCAATCCCAGTGAGGTTTAAATAACAATGGCCCTAATTTGCACTACAAAACAAAAAAAATGAACCTCCGTGCGACCCTTCTTCAGAAACTGCCGGCCACCCCCTACTACCGATGCCGTGTGCATAAGCATGAGAAATTTAATCTTGAAAGCGAGTTTCGCCGCAACATCCTGTCTCGTGGTAATTCAAATACCACAGATGATCACACGCGTTTGGCGTAGATCAAAGATCTCCTAAAAACGATCGAAGATCACGACGTAGAAGGAGCCATCATTCGCAGTAAAGAACAGTGGATAGAGCTGGGGGAAAAACCGACCAAGTATTTCTACCAGCTTGAAAATCAGCGACAGACCAACGGGTCCAGAGGAGCTCTATTTGATCGTACAAGACACTATTTTCTTTGAATCGTCGCTGTCTTGAAATTTAAACTGATTGCGTTACACAAAATATGTACCGCGGGCCAAATTACTACGGTCTAGGAAGCTGCGAAATCAGCGCACAGTAACTACGGAAAGGGAGGAAACCGATTTACGCATATTTTTTCAAATCCCTGTAACTCAGACGAAATTCAATAAAAACTCCTCATTTTAAGTATCTGATCTGTAATTTCTATATTCTAATGAAATATCGAAGAAATCCATCGAAAAAAGTAGGTAAACCTACATTTGCGGTGACCGAAATTTACGGATTGAAAGCATCGCTTTCTTTCAATGTGCACCGCAACAGCTGGTGACGGAAATGACGCCATCAGGTTATTGTGCGCATGATCGGAAGTTTTTTCAGACGTTATCGCATCCGCCGAAGGTTATGATTCGATTGCCCGTGTGCAGTTTCGCTGGATTTTAAGATGTAAATCTTGAGAAGTCTGCTGAAATTCTTCGCAAATTCTACTGTTCTAGTGTAAAAAGGGTATTCTACATTTGACCGTTTGTTAAGAAGGATTTTAGTGTGGACTGGGTTTTAAAACCTTTCAAAAGCCGCGAGCAACGGACTGGAGGTCGGTTGTGGTTTCCCATGGTGTTGCGCTTGTAGATTTTGACCTCATTTTGGCGTCCTTTTTTGCCTGGAGGTTGGTGTGTTGTTTTCGCCACTAATATTAGCATGTAGATTTTTATGTAAGAAAGCCGTTTAAATTTATTGTACTTTTCTCTCTGAAATACCGGACATGACAGGATCTGAAATGATCTGTTGGCGTGAATGTCTTTCCTGCTATTCGTAATGTCACGCTGGGTCCAGCTATTTTAGTTTTGTCTTTGCAGGATTTTAATTGTCAGGATCCAAGCTTTATAGCAGAGAGAGCTGTAGCTTAATAAGCTATTCAACTTGTAGAGAGTTGAAGTTTGTCTCAGGCAAGGTTGTAATTTTAGCTCGCTGTTTATACTAAAACTCCGCTGGCTATTTCGGCAGTCTGGCAACTGCTTCCGTTTGAACACCAAAAGAAATTAAACACGCGTTAAATTTTCAATAATCTTTCTCCCATTTCGAAACGTAAGCATGTTTTGTCCTGCTCGATACTTTTTTTTCTTCTAAGTCGGATTTTCTTGCAGGAGCAGACCTTTTCAAAGAAGAATTTTCCATGTTTTTGATTTTCCCTCCACAGCTGATGTTTTGAATTAGTAACGGCTTACCGCACATCCGGTCATTGCCACTTCCGTCACCAGATGATTCGGTTCACATCGAACTCGTCACGTGGTACAAGTATAATTTCTCTCGGCACTTCATGCCTCGTTGTCGGCACTTCGTGCCTTGTTCGGAAAGCTTCGCTTTCCGAAGATAATTGCGCCCTTAGTAATTTGGCCCGCGGTACATATTTTGTGTAACGCAATCAGTTAACCTTTCAAGACGGCGACGGTTCGAAGAAAATAGCGTCTTGTACGTACCCTGTAGACAGGCACGCGACTCAATTACAGAGTTATGTGCCAACAATTCAACCGTGACTTCCGATAAAAATATTCTTCGCGAATGTCGCGATTTTTATCGTAACCTATATTCGGTTGAACAGGTTTATTTATCTAGCCAAGGCTTTTAGACCAACTGGATAAAACTCTGGCGACGGTTCGAAGAAAATAGCGTCTTGTACGATCAAATAGAGCTCCTCTGGACCCTGTGGACAGGCACACGACTCAATTGCAGAGTTACGTGCCAACAATTCAACCGTGACTTCCGATAAAAATATTCTTCGCGAATGTCGCGATTTTTATCGTAACCTCTATTCAGATGAACAGGTCTATTTATCTAGCCAAGGCTTTTAGACCAACTGGATAAAACTCTGGCATCCGAAGACCAGGACAAATGCGAAGGTGACCTCACACTCTTTGAATGTCATGAGGCCCTTTCACAAATGCAATCATGCAAATCGCTTTCCGGTTGAATTTTATCGTCGCTTCTGGGGTCTATTAAGTCACGATTTAATAAATTAATCTTTTAAACACGGATCACTCTCTGACACACAACGTAAAGGAATTATCCGCCCGCTTTACAAGAAGGACGACAAGTTAGACTTGAAAAACTGGCAACCATTTTTTTTTTCTGTTAAACACAGATTATAAAATTTGTACTAAAGTAATCAAACATGCGGGATTCCTGACCGCAGTATTTTTGAAAATCTTTTTCTGATCCGGGATACAATCGACTATGTAAACCATAAACAGCTTTCGGCCGTTTATTTGCTTGGATGTATGTTCTCGGGAAACGCAGTTTGACAATTTCACGGTGTATTTTTAAAATGAATGAAGAAAGTTTGTGTTTTCATATGAGCGATAATATAATAAATTGAGGAATAATCAATTTAGGAAATAACGAAATATAATATTCAATTTATTCAACACTTTTGAGAGATTTCACAGATTGTAAAGTATAAATAGGTGATGTCACGTTTAATTCTCGCGGAGATTGCAGAGTGAATTTTTGTAATAACGAAATATAATATCCAATTTATTCAACACTTTTGAGAGATTCGACAGATTGTAAAGTATAAATAGGTGATGTCACGTTTAGTTCTCGCGGAGGTTGCAGAGCGAATTTTTGTGTTTAGTTAAATATACGTATTGGATTCGTTTAGCAGTAAAATTTTGTTCCTAAAAGATTGTTTTTTTGTGTGTTGATAGTTTGTCGAGATTTTTGAGGAAAACAGTAATTTCAAACTTGTTTTAATGATGTATATGTATATGATGTATATCGGCTTATAAACAGGAACTTTTTAACGGTAAACTCTCATAACTTATAACTCTCATAACAATCTCAGGTATATTAAGGACTGGCTCTGCCCCTATTTTATCGAAAAAAGTAAGGGGGGTGGTCTATCTTCAAAAGGAAACGTGTCATAAGTATGAGACTTGGCAACGGCATTCGACTTGTTGAGACAATCCTTTTTGACGTTGATGTTTCCATGGCAACCTATCACGTGACCAATTGAGCTTTAACTTCCGGTTTGTTCCTAAAGTGCTCTTGCAGACAAGGAAAAATTGTGTTTCCTGAGAGTTTTAGGTGGCATTATTTCTACCCTGTTAAGGTACTTTTCAAATGTAACTGGAAACGTGGTCCACCTTCGCGGCATGACTATTTTCTGGTTATTACGTGACAATAAAATCGTGACATTTCAATCATCACGTGACCTGGACAAGCCTTCCAGTTAGTTTCGTGTATGACTTTGCGCACTTAAAAATATCCGAACGATATTTTGTTAGTCAGAGTGGTTTAAGTTCTCCTGCACTTAGCCTAAAGAAAAACATGGAAATTTGATACCTTAATCGGTTGCGTGACTCTTTTCGTGACAACTTCTTATCAGAATTAATCTTTGTATCAAGTTTAAGCCTTTGGCCAAGTTTCATATCAATATGTTCAATACTTTATGAGATAGACCACCCCCCTTAGTTTTTGTATGTACCGTAACTAACCCAGGCCTTAATATACCTGAGATGAACTCCGAGGCGACCGGCACAACAGTCACTTGTATTCCCGATTTAACTCCAGACCCGTCCTCAAAAGAACCGGAGACTGTTATCATAATACTGTTACGTTTTTACAACAGCGTACAATAATTCACTCACCAGTTTTCTCGTTGTTTATGTTCGTATTGGCGCCAGAACAACAACCATAACTATGGAAACTATACAAACCTCCGGTCAGGAAGTAAAATTGCAGTTTAATACCGATGCCTTGGATTTCATTTATATTTGACCAGAAATCCGAAAGCATTTCCTTACAGCAGGGCCCGGTTGCTCAAAAGGTGGATGGCGCTACCCACCGGATAAATCACTATCCAGTGGATAAAGGTGTGCAAAACCAATTGCGTTATCTACTGGATAGTGATTTATCGGGTGGGTAGCGCTATCCACCTTTTGACAACCGGGGCCAGAAATTGTAGCTGTCTCCTCAACCCGCAAAAATTTCCTCCCACAAAACAAATTCAGTCGGACAATCCGCAAAATTTCCTTGTGCACGGTAGCTAAATCAATAAAACTATGACGTCTTTCCCATACTATTGCATAATCAAACCGTAATAGCAATGATTCAGTATTTCAAAATAGAACACACAAAAGGTCATGTTATTTTGCTTTGCTATATCGCTCATATTAAAACACAAACTTTCCCGTCTCATTTAACTTTCTTAAAACCTCTCCATTCGTAAAAATGAACCGTGAAATTCTCAAACTGCGTTTCCCCAAAAAAACGCATTTGACCTATTTTTAGGGTCTTTCTGCATGTACCGGTATCCATGAACCACTCATTGTCTTCTATTGTTTGTGAGGTATTGTATTTTTGGTCTTGTTTTGCATTTGTATTATTGTCGTTCTTTGTTCCTTTTGTTTTTCGTAATATGTGCTCCGGTACATGCAGAATCTACCTATTTTTACCCTTCTAAAGCAGCTTTAATGGCTTTACGACAAATGATTGAAGCTGATAGGTAACGTGAGATATCGAAACTTAATAAGAACTGTAATACCTTTGTGGTGACGTAACGTAAGACATGACAAGTTCATGACATTTCAATACCCTAGGGAAATTAACAAAAGGACCGGGGGCGTTCCTCAAAAATTTTAGTGACGGTATGTGACGCCCTTCTTGAAATCCTAACCGCTTTAACCAACCATATCCTCAATGCCCTAATATAGCTTCTATAAAGAAGAAAGAAGAAACCCCCCGGACAAAAGTCCACAAAATTTTGTTAACAACTATTGTCCCTTTTTTCGTCGACTGATTCCGAAATATCGTTTAATGCGCATGCGCATTAACGAGATAAAAAATGTCCTTTTTCACTTGAGAAAGCTTTTTTGAATTCATTAGGTACATGAAAAGCCATAATGTGCAAAGTTATCTGTTCCAGTTTTTAAGTACTAGATAAAATATGAGCGGGAGATCTGTATGGGCGTTTACAATGGCAAGCCCATAAAGATCGGACGCGAATATTTTATCGCACTTATGAAATGAAACAATTAGTAGAGATCTGTTTGAAAAGTTAATGAATACTAATTAGCTGAGCAGGTGTTTGTATCAAAAGTTAATTCTACTCTTTAACCGTATCCAGACAAGGGGGGGGGGGGGCTTTTGGAGCCACATCACTTCCATGACGTCACATGCTGTCACCATGGTAACAAAGTGTGCGAATTTATTAACTTTTACTCCTGCATCAATATGTGAAAGTTTGGTATGAACACTACCGTTTGTTTCAGAGATATGCCTTATAGAACGTTTCAGTTGGTTATTTCCTTGTATATGATGTCATAATGACGTCACTGTTATTGTTAACAACAAAAACAGTGTTAGTAAACATAAGACTTTTATCAAATAGGTAGCTGTTAAAGTATTGTTGTTATATGCTCAAAATTGAGAAAATATTGACGAAAGACTGTTTTAGCCAATAAAATCGACTATATGACGTCATAATGACGTCACGTTACGTCATTATGACACCAAAGTATCTGTAGTTACTATAATTCATGATAACATTATCCTGTGTAAATTTGGTGGCCATAGCATAAGCGGTTTCAAATTACATAGGGGGGAGGGGGGCTTCTGGAGCCCCCCCCCCCCCACCCCGTCCCAGACGGTCAAAAAAAGCCCGGTCTGGATAGGATTAATAATTCATCAACTCAGTTGATTTGTACAGGTGGTTTTCACGTTACGTCACGGCGGCCATGTTGGTACACACCTACAAAAGAATTTTAATGAACTTCTTTTATTATGTTCACCAACATGGCCGACATGGCCTTTGTCGTTTGAGTCCTACAGTACTGAAGGTCACGTGAGTGAAAACCATCTATTGGGGTTTACAGAGGTGTGCATGTGACACCATCTATTGGGGTTTACAGAGGTGTACATGTGACACCATCTATTGGGGTTTACAGAGGTGTACATGTGACACCATCTAATGGGGTTTACAGAGGTGTACATATGACACCATCTATTGGGGTTTACAGAGGTGTACATGTGACACCATCTATTGGGGTTTACAGAGGTGTACATGTGACACCATCTATTGAGGTTTACAGAGGTGTACATATGACACCATCTATTGGGGTTTACAGAGGTGTACATGTGACACCATCTATTGGGGTTTACAGAGGTGTACATGTGACACCATCTATTGGGGTTTACAGAGGTGTACATGTGACACCATCTATTGGGGTTTACAGAGGTATACATGTGACACCATCTATTGGGGTTTACAGAGGTGTACATGTGACACCATCTATTGGGGTTTACAGAGGTGCACATGTGACACCATCTATTGGGCTTTACAGAGGTGTACATATGACACCATCTATTGGGGTTTACAGAGGTGTACATATGACACTATCTATTGGGTTTACAGAGGTGTGCATGTGACACCATCTATTGGGGTTTACAGAGGTGTACATGTGACACCATCTATTGGTGTACAGAGGTGTACATGTGACACCATCTATTGGGGTTTACAGAGGTGTACATGTGACACCATCTATTGGGGTTTACAGAGGTGTACATGTGACACCATCTTTTGGGGTTTACAGAGGTGTACATATGACACTATCTATTGGGGTTTACAGAGGTGTACATATGACACTATCTATTGGGGTTTACAGAGGTGTACATATGACACCATCTATTGGGTTTACAGAGGTGTACATGTGACACCATCTATTGGGGTTTACAGAGGTGTACATGTGACACCATCTAATGGGGTTTACAGAGGTGTACATATGACACCATCTATTGGGGTTTACAGAGGTGTACATGTGACACCATCTATTGGGGTTTACAGAGGTGTACATATGACACCATCTATTGGGGTTTACAGAGGTGTACATGTGACACCATCTATTGGGGTTTACAGAGGTGTACATATGACACCATCTATTGGGGTTTACAGAGGTGTACATATGACACCATCTATTGGGGTTTACAGAGGTGTACATGTGACACCATCTATTGAGGTTTACAGAGGTGTACATATGACACAATCTATTGGGGTTTACAGAGGTGTACATATGACACAATCTATTGGGGTTTACAGAGGTGTACATGTGACACCATCTATTGATTTGTCAGAACCTTAATGAATAATTAAAGAATTTTATAACATGCAATAAAATTTACCAATGGTTAAAATTGGTTTAAGAAAGGTTAAAACAAATTGCGAAAAGCATCCGTTCATTTGATTCTGTTTTGCCAGAAGAAGGTGAAAACGAAGGACAGTCTCTTGGCAGTATTGAACTTCGTTAATTTAACGAAAGGCTGGCGATGTAAAGGATACTGACTTAAAACTGGGTTACACTCATCTGCTGTGTTTATGTGATCAAAGTGATACTAAAGTTACTATGTGTATTTAGTATCTGATAAACTGGGTGCTTTTACACGACTTGATGTCGGTTTTAAATTTTTTGCCTTCATGAGATTTCAGAACTAAACAGCTCATTATACAAAAACAAATGATCGAGTTATGTCGTTATCGTGTTGCTGCTTCTTGCCGCAGCCGTACATACATACGTACGAAAATGATAAGAACTACTGTTAAAGTGGTAAAAAGGCCAAAAATACTTGCCACAACGCTTCTCGCTTTGCAAAGTAGAATTTCATTTATTTTAATCTGGGATTATTCCCTACATTCCGAAAAAAACGAAAACAGTTTATTATATTTTAAGACGTCATACTTCTCAGGAAAATACAACATGAAATATTTAACAGTCTAGGCCAGGCTGTTTATGTGAGAATTTTTTCTTTACTAAAACTGAAATGAAATGTTGACGTGATAATTTAAATCGATTGGAAAACAGAGATAATATCTACAAGTACCAATGCTGAAAACTGAAGGTTAAAACCACTTGCAAAAGGTATATAGTAATTTGGCTTTGTTCTACGAAAGGGAGCTTCGCGTGACATACCAGTATTTACCTCGCGTGATTATTGTTATCGGCTCTCGCCTTGTCGGGAAAAGTCACGCGAACCCAGTCAAACAAACGTAAACAAGAAAAAAGACGTAAGGACCTTGTACAATTATGACGACCTGAAGTGTTCAAAGTGCTCAGATTATGTACGGACGTCTTTGCTAAGAGGAACTGCAATCAAAACTGTTATTTTAAATTGCAGCCGTTTTGTTGGTTGCAACTTTTTTAAATCTGTCAAAATCATGCAACAGACGTCAGGAAGGCCTTCGTTTGTTATTGGGGTGATCAATCCAAATTTATCGAAGATTTAAAACTCACAGAAACGTGTAAACTTATAGTTTCTTCTGTAACTGTAAATGTTCTGTAACTGTAAATGTTTTAACATTCTACTATAACCAGGTTTCGGTACACCTAGACGGGTTAGAGCTAATTTTGTTTAAAACAGTTTAAAATCAATGGGTCCCACCCAATTAGCCCATTTCCGAGTTGCTCTTAGCCTCCTTTACAAACCGAGGCCAAGTGCAAAACCATTCATATGGATATAAGTTTTATTTGCGTGAAAGATGATTTTCATATGAATGGTTTTGCACTTGGCCTCGGTTTAAAAAGGAGGCTAAGAGCAACTCGGAAATGGGCTATTGTCTGTATTACGTGAGGATGTGTCTGTATTATATACAATAGAGTTCATATGTATTTTTGGTTGATTCGAGACCAAGTGAACTGTCCGAAATAAAGAGGTGTCCTTATTTGTTAGGTGTCCCAAAGGGAAATGTAGACTTCATTTCATTCCAAGTTATTGCTGTTCCGCATTTGAACAGGGGCCTCCAACGAGGAATGTATAGGAATTCGCTTGTAATGGCGTTGTACTGTTTTTCCATATCGTTTTAGTGTTTTTTTATACTAATACAGTTGGAGATTTTCGATTCTCTTAGCGGAATATTTCAGAGGCAGAAAATTTTAGGGAAGGGAATCTTATCACAAGAATTTATTAGCTGTTTTCTCTTTACCGAAAATCCTAGCTTGTTTGATTTTGTGCCCTAAAAGACCTAAAGTACATCTTTTATTCATCTGAAAACAAAAGGCTTGGAATTTTCCGACGTTACGAAAGTTTTAGGCGACATTATTGTACAGAAAACTCCAGTTCGTGGTCTAATTAATAACGAATTTTTAAAGCCTTTTTTAAGATGACTGAGGCTGGTTTGGAATACCCTTTTCTTCATAGTAGTAATAATAATAATAATAATATTAATAATAATAGTAATAATAATATTATTTTTTTAATAATAATAATAATAATAATAACAAAAATAATAATAATGCATTTATATTGCGCAGGCTTCGTGAGTTTATGATCGTCTGCGCATTACATCAAGTTAATAAAAAAATGTATACAAGGTATAAATAATTCTAAGTGCTACAAAACTCAGTAACAAAGAACCAAAAGTTTGTACTTACCACGAAGCACCTTGCTTGCCAAGTTTTCCAACGCGATGTCACAGGTTCATTTAAGCAGGGCTTTATATTCGTTTTCACGGGGGGTTTATTTCATTTTCTATAGCGACGTCATAGGTTTATAGAACGTTTTTAGTTCGGTTTCATGGCACATATTTTCATTTTCTATAGCAATGTCACATGTTTAAAGAAAGTTTTTAGTTCGGGTTCGCGGCAGATATATATTTTTTATTTTTATATTCGTTTTCACGGAGGGTTAATTTCATTTTCTATAGCGGCATCACAGCTTTAAGGACGTTCGCGTGAAAATTTTTTTTTACAATTTTTTTTTTTTTGTAAAACGTTTGCTACAGCTAGGTAATGAGTTACTCGTGTTAAAAATGCACAAAAATTGGGGGGTCACCGAAATCGTTTCGGATATAAGAAAGGCCACCTTAATTTGAAAAATCTGTCTTCCTTACTCGATA
>JAJGOT010001093.1:72500-76591 GCA_022457155.1 Cladopsammia gracilis | reverse complement strand
TATTTGAGATGAAAGTAGTTTTTTGTTCACGAAAGGAAATATATAGATTACTTCATGGGCAGTGCGAGCGTATCCTATTTACGCTATTTATTCGTATCAGATATCGAACCAACGAGGCTTTGCGCTCGAGATTGCTGATACAAACCAACGAGTGTGTAAATACCGTACAAAGCACTGCCCATGCTGTAATTTGTTTATTTCATACATACTAAGGTTTGTGATTGGATGAAACGCTTTTTATACGTGTGAGAAAGTCGTTTCGCCATTCTGTTTGTCTGCGAACCCCGAACGGCGTATTCACAGACCAAATTTCAATAGCAAATCTCGATAAGTATGAAATAAGATGTATTTAGTAACCTGTCCCAACCGGTTTTCAATCCGATCACGGGAAAACGGCTTTTTCAGCCGTTCTTTTTGCATTAGTGCACGGCCGCCATTAAATTTGCATGTTCCTGAAGTTCCAAAAGATAGCCAGCGAAAGTGACTGGAACTTTACTGACAGAGGAACATGCAAATTTAATGGCGGCCGTGCAAATGCGAAAAGTACGGCCGAAAACACCTTTTTCCCTTGATCGGATTCAAAAACGGCTTGGGCAGGTCATTGAAGACATTATTTCCTTTCGAAAGTGCAAAAAAGCGAAATTTAAAAATGTGATGGAGCTAGCACTTTTAAAAACATAAAGTTATAAACAAGAAAATGGTGCATAAATCTTATCCTTTCCTTGATGCCGAATTGAAAGATTCAGATAATCATCAATTCTTTGACCTTGAATGAAATCACTCTTTATACTTGCGGCTGATTTCACGCAATGATGGTGAACTACGTGAAGAATTTTACATGGATTCTTTATTTTATATCCCCCATATGTTCTGAACTTAAACATCAGAACTTGCTCAATACCATAAAGGTTACATTGATAGTCAATCGTGTTTAGTATCTCTGAGAGAACTGGGACGAGCAATCTGAACAGAAATCCATCGTGGGAGCCGATATATACTGACTCCGGGCCACAAAAATCTTTCGCGTAACTGCACAGATGAACGTTTTCAGGCGTTTCGTGTCTTGTTAAAAAGTACATCGTTTTGTTGCTTAGAATGGTTTCGTTCAGATGCTCAAATCCTTGACCGATGTAACAGTCCCCTTGCAGTATCATTGTGTTTTTTTGCAGTAAATGATTTGAAGCGTACCCAAATGCATCTTTAAAAGTCATGCGCTTACCAAGGGAATGGAAGACGAGTTTACTGTTATTGGCCAAATTAAGATCTTGGATGAAATGACGATCTTGATCCCTTTCCAAAAGGAGGTGAATTTCCTGGACCTGAAAATAAAACAAAATATATTTGATGTAAAATTTTACGATTTAAGGACGCCATGAGTGGTCTAGTTATATTGCCAGGACTCACGTTACCCCACGCTACATAGGAGTAAATCTCTGTTGTGGTTTGAAGATGCCTGTATTATCTCCTTTAACATGCTTAGAAGACATCAACTGAAAAGTTACGTTCTCTATATGGTACAAATTTATAAACTCCACTTACGCATATGCATTTTTTATATCCAAATGGGAGTGTTCGAATTGGCAAATTAGCTTATCGGAGACTGGCACATGACATACAAAAGTTGATAGTTGAAGTGACACTAGCTGTCCCGCTGAAATAGCAAAATTTCGCCTATCTTATTTCCACGTTTTATCGACAAATGCCACCAAATATACAACTTAGTTGGAGGAAAAGATTCTATAGAGCAAAACAAAAGCAGTAGTTTGGAGATAAAGCGCATGATTGCAAGGATTGAAGTGGATTTTGATTCGATCATCAGGCGGTCAAGAAATCAAAATCGCCATTCTTGTAAAGTTTTGACTTTTGTAGCCGTTATTTTGTCTGTTTAGTTCATGTTTCTTTGTATGCTTCTTCCGCTTTTTGTGATGGTTTCTTCCAATTTCAAGGTAATAAAGTAAGCTTAAAGCAAGCTCCTGGCCAAAATCATGCTGCCGGGACCAGTATCCCTTCAATTGCAAGTATTGCAAATTCATTAACTAAAGGCCCAGTATCGCCCAAAATGCCGCATTGCGCGCCCAATGCCTCGACGATTGAATTTAACGCAAGTCGAAAATTCCCGAAAGACCCAATCACAAGCAAGCTCGTCATTATTTGAAAACAACAACAAACGACCGCAAAGCCGAATGGGTGATACTGAGCCTTTAAATTTGTTTTTATTGACGCCTACGAACAGAACCGGGGCTGGTCTCCAGAGGGAGGGGATACTTTAGTCAATTTAGGATAGGTGTATATCGCAAAAATTCTTAAATCCTGATCAATCATATTTAAGGGTAGAAAATCGAAAATTGACACCATATTTCAGGGAAAAACGATAACCTGTGTCAACAGGTAGTTTTTATTTCTTTTCTGTACATGGAAAGTTTAGCATCAGGCATAAAATACTAGACTGAGCCTTGTTTCTTGAATACGCCTATTCCCGCAGCAAATACCTATATGGCTTACATATGAGAGTAGCCCACCCCCCGCCACTCCCCCCCCCCCCCCTGCACAGAATACTAGATATATCAATCAATCAATCAATCAATCAATCAATCAATCAATTAACTTTATTTAAACACGGTAAAATGGCTCAGTAAAACTGTTTTTCAGACATGCCGTGCACTTAAATATAATCTAATCTAAATGATAACAAAAATATATAATATATATATAGTGGTAAAAACTGTTACACTATACTGGTTTAAATAATACTAATAAGATTAATAATAATAAAAAACACTATCTTACATCATAATATCCTCTATAAACACATAAAAATTACAATGATTATCATAGATGTTATAAAACCAGATTCTATTTTTGTTCAAGCTCTTTTGAAAGCGGTTAGACTACTGAGTTGTCGTATTTCATTGGGAAGCTCATTCCAGGCAATGGCACCACGATAGGAAAAAGATCGTTTCATGAAATTAGTTTTAGGCTTAGGAGCCTTGTTACGTGAATACGCCTTTTCCCGCGGCACATGCCTATATAGCTTACATATGGAAGTACCCCTGCCCACCCCATAGAAAACTAGATGGAGCCTTGTTTCGTGACTACGCCTATCCCGCGACACATACCTTTATAGCTTACATATGGGAGTAGCCCAACCCCTCCCCCCTCCCAACAACACACAAGCAAGTGAACTTACATGAGGACTGATTAAGTTTTGTTGGAGGCAAAAGATAAATTCCTCCTGTCGCTTCACCGTGTAGTTAGCATCCTGAGAACTACCGGACGTGTTAAGCACTGCAAACTGGATGATCAAATGTAGTCGAGCAGTTCCTGTTTTAAAGTTCAATAAAATCGTTATAACTTAAATCCTTTATTAATTATTAACCCCCCCCCCCCCCCTCAAATAAGCCGCCCTGCCCTGCTCTCTTAGAAGACCATCCTTTTTTTGGAGCAATAAATTTGTTAAGAGCCCCCCCCCCCCCCCACCTCACCCTCTTTTGTAAGCCCTCTCCCTCCCCCCTTTTTATTCAAAACCAAAACAATAAACAACAGACTGTATTATAATACTGGTACATTTTCACCGTACCAATCCGGGCAATAATTCAATATAAGAAGCAAAGGACCACGAACGAAATAGCCTGCATAACAGGCGTTATTGGGGCGCTCAAACGGGTTTTAGGTCGCGAGCGCGTAGCTGCAGGCTACGAACGAAAATGCTGCTGGTGTACGTAGGATCTGGAGAAGATCTATTCAGCTAAAAATAGAGATAAAATCAAAGTGTAAAGCAAGGCTGATACTACGTAGTATCAGCCTTGTATTACACTTTAATAATTCAGTACTCGCGAGCTTTGGGGAAATAATATTACCGGTACTTGTATACTAATAAAAAAAAGCCGTAATTTCGGTTATCATAAGTGGTGCACTGCTGGCATTTCAGTATTAAGCATTTCTCTATTAAGCTGCTGGCATTTCTCTATTAAGCTCCCCATCTCTACTAAGCCCCACCCTTCAAACGCCCTTGAAATAAATAAGCCCCGGAGAGGCTTAATAGCGGAGCACTTGCCAGGTCAAAGGCCTGGCTGCGCAGCTCCATACTCATA
>JAJGOT010001093.1:40000-67500 GCA_022457155.1 Cladopsammia gracilis | reverse complement strand
AAGTGATTTAAAGGTACTTTTAATGTATTTGAACGATTTGAACTATATTTTGAGCTCATCATGGTGTATTTTTATTATATTTTAACAAAAATTCTAAAATAGTGGTAAGAGCTTGAAATGTATTTGAGGTATAGTTAAATGCTATTTAATAAACCGAATAGGTTTTTCCATGTATTTGTAAGCTATTTGTCGCCAAAACTACATTTCAAATAGAGTATTTGAACACTATTTTGACAACATGACTGCCGAAGTGTTACTCTAAATTGTTTTAAATAGACTATTTGAACACTGTTTGGAAAAAAATCATAAAATGTTGTCGATTTATAATGTAGTTGTAACAAGTAAAACATAAAAATACGTTTTAAATATAATGTTTAAATACTATTTGAAATGGACATTCATTACTACGCTTCTAAACAGCTCATAAATAGTCTATTTAAAACATGTTTGAAGTTGAATTCACAAGTCACAGCTATTTGAAAGGCGATTTTAAAATTCTGAAACCAGGAGCTGTTTCCAAACAGACTTTAAACAGACTATTTTCTTAGTATTTTGAGAGAAAAACACTTTGTTACAGGTATGTACACAAAATATATTTAAAGTTCACCTTCCCCTCCATAAGTCAGTAAAACCGTATTTGTGACAAACTCACAGAACAAAATAAGAGCTATATCGGTTTTCCTTTTTATTGCAGCAGCAATGAAAATGTTTATAGAGTTTTATAGACACATACCCGTAGCAACCCTCCCCCCCCCCCTCCCCCCCTCCCCCCCCCTCCCCCCTCCCGATTCGATCCTTTACTACAGAATCCGGTGCTTCTATTTGTTATGGTGGTTTTTCTTCTTCTTCTTCTTCTTCCATTAAACTTGCCTCCTTCACTTCTGAAGATTTTCGCAAGCGTTAAAAATGTACATTCACAATAATAGCAGTAAAACTTAATTAATAACAAATCAATAAATAAAGAAAGGAGTGGTCATGTCTAGTAATCAAGACTGGCAAGCCTCTGTTTAAAGGAGGCCAAGGTCGATGCTTGCACTACATCGTCTGGAAGACTGTTCCAATCTCTGATCGTTCTTGGGAAATAGGAGTAGAGATGGAAGTTCGTTTTTGATCTTGGGACTTTGTAACTCAAATACAGTTCCTTGTTTATCATCATGACAGTATATACGGAGGCCGAAGTTAATTATCAACCTCACACGTGTAGCCGAACGCCGACTTGCGGGCCGGGACTTGAACCGGAATTGAATAGCAAGGCGATATCGAATGGCGCGTCAAAATACATTTTACTTTACATTTATCCCGACATATTCATTTTCTGAAAAGGTGTTATTAAATGCAGTAGCTCGCTGTCAAATCAAACCATGGTATAGTTCCTCGCTTAACACTGGATTCAGTAATAATATCGATGTGTCCGAACGCGTTGTAGATCGAAGCATAAATGTTATGACGATCGATACGGCAATGCTTTATTATTATTATTCTGCGAAATGCAAATACCTGAGTGACCTCAGCGTATGTTGTATTCTATTTCGCTCTATAAAGCTTGTGTTTAGAGTAGCGAGGCCTATCGCTCGTATATATTTAGCTTACATGTAAGCTATATACGAGAGCACACATTATTTTGTAAACAGACAATTTATGGAGCGCTCCGAAAAGGAAACATTAAGTTAAACACGAATGATGATTACAGTAAAGTCTCTTCTTAAGAATGAAAAGCCATACCTTATATCTGTTTTGGGCCCTCTTATCATGGAATCCTGCACTTTTTCACTTGAAGAACGAGGAATTCAGTCCTAAAGCATTGTGAAATTCCCGCTCAGTCTCGCGCGCTAATCTCGTTCCCAGTGTCCTCTCTATCCAGCGTCACATATCACGTGAGATATCTCACGTGAGAGTCACGTGAGCACAAACAAAGGTCGTTTGAATTTTGTGCGCGGCCATTATAGCAACCGTTTAGAGATTTCGATTTTGTGGACGTTGTTTTATCCAAGAATGGGCTTATCAACAATTTATCAGCAGAAGAGATGAATATCTGAGACGACAGTCTACATCGGGACGTTTCAAATGTGAGTACAATCATTTGTTTAATCATTTTAGTCATGTACGAAGCTTGATGTGGCGTTCGATTGAACGTATTCCGGAATATTAAGAACATGAAAGCTGTCGAATTATAACCATGTTTTGCCAGATTTACATGTGTATAGTGCAAATGTGTCTCAACAAACTATAAAGAAAGCGCTGTAGTGTTTATTTTTATTCCGGAATGCGGTTATTTAGTTAATCGAACGAAGCATATAGCGTACGGTAAGCTACATGTAAGAGATTAAATACTGTAACGCTTCGACTTTGTGCAATGTACGATTAGAAGACGTGATTATTTCTTGACAACAGTGAGTGGTTTAGTGTTATTATATAGTTTGTTGGGGTGAAACAGCATTCGTTCTCCTGCCAAATTAAATTCAAAATATATTAACCTCGATCGGTCCTCGATAGTACATGCAATTTATTATAAAATGAGACTACATTCGATATTTGTCTTGGTACAATTTAAGCTTAACTTACATGAAAGTTAAAACATTTCGGTTTTTGGTTTGAAATTAACTGGTCATGATACAGATTACATGTATGAGCTCCAGAATTTACGTTTAACATACAATCGTCATAAAACGCTGAGACTTTAATAGATCGAAACTTGTACATGAAAGATCATCTGTAGTCTTGCTTCGTTTTGATGTTTCAGATTTAAAAGAAAGTAAAAACATTACTTGACAAAATGTTGTGTTTACACTTAAACGTTTACCAAGGTTTCAATTTCCTGAGTTCAAGTTACTTTACCTTCGCTAGTACTCGAATCACCAGTGCAACAAATTGAATTGGCTTGAATTTCTAAAAACATGCCTGCTATTAGAAGTGAAGCGGTGGCTTTCGTGTTCATTGCCTTTTATTTTCTAGTTCTTGAGCGGCAAACAGTAGCCTTGAGATTTCAGCAGCTGTTAACTGCTACAGCACCTCACTAAACTGAAGGGAAAATGGATAGTTTTAACTCAAATTGCATTATGAAATACAAGGCCTGCTAGACATGCATGGCCATGGCCAATGTACCTTTCAGATTGTCTGCCATAAGGATCAAAGGCTTTACCAGGATATTTGTGAAGGATTATTTTGTACCACAGCTAAAAAGCTGTGAACATGCAGTCAAATAAAGTGATCTGAACACCACAGGAAGTGAAATAGTATGCCACCCCAAGGGGATGTATCTGTCATTTTGACCTCGGTTACTGACCTAAATCAGGGATGTAGATTCAGTTTTTAACTGGCAGAAATAAACATGTACATGTAGAACTGACAGATGGGTAAAAAGTAGAAAAATGTAGTCCTTTTAAAACTGCACTAGGCTTTAAGGACGTTTGCGCTACTTGTTTATGCGCATCCTTACTGCGCACGCAATTCATCTCGCAACGCCATGCTATGTCATGCATGAGCGCACGCAAGAGAAGAAATCTAAGCACATAAAGGACTGGTAGCCGTTGCGTTAACTTTGCTTAGATTTAACTCACTTTGATGGTCGGTGACCCCCAATTTTTTTCTTTGCCACTTCTCGACAGATTGTAAAAAAATGAACAAAAAGTCAATGTAGGAAATTTAATTTTTTTCCATTTTTCTACCCGCGCAACATCGAATCCTGCCAATTTGCTGCTGTCAGAGTTTGCAAATGCTGTTGGTTAAAGATTAAATTTACTTTAAAAAACGTCACCAGTTGAATGAATTTGCTGAACAGACCTACTCGCATAAAATTTGGGAAAGAAAGTTGCATTTTAGAGATTTATTTGCAATATTTTTAGATTAACAGACATTGGGGTCTCATCCCGTAAGGAAGACCAATTTTTCAAAATTAGGGTCGCCTTTCAGATATCTTATCTCAGAAACGAAGTCCGTTACCCCTCATTTTTTTTTTGCATTTCTGACACGAACATCTCATAACCTAGCTGTAGTAAACATTTTATAAAAAAAAAATCAATGTTAGAAGATTTTCACGCGAACGTCCTTAACAGCCGGAAAAATGAAGTTCACAGCCGGGTAATTTCCCCGGCTTCCCGCTATTATCTACATCCCTGCTAAATACCATCTGTACAAATGTAGGTCTCATGTTAAGTATGTTATTTATATCTTATAATCAGGGTTATCCCCAAATTTCAGCTTAGCAGGTAAGGGATTTTTGCTAAGCGGTAACGGGAAAACCGTGTGTCTTAAAAATTTTCCTGGGGCAAGCGGTTACAGACGGTAATAAGTGCTGCTTCAAGCGGTAAATTTTACCGGTTACCGCCTGATAAGGAGAACCCTGTATAATGTAGATACATGTATGATTTGTAATTTAGTATAGCTCATAAAAGTCTTCTCAGCTCAATAGTTGGTACCTGTACATGTAATTTGTGATTGTGGTATATAAAAATTATTTCTTGAAGATTGAAATACATGTAATGTTTTGTGTATCCTACATGTTGATGTAGGTTAAAAAAAAATAGTATTTAAGAGATATAGAGACATGTTTATAATTTAAACATACAGTGTAAACATTGTTTCATGAACTGCATAAAAAATAGATGAAGTTGGCAATCTTATCAAAAGTGTTAATAAATACATGTACATGTACAGTATAATCAAGTTTTTACAAACCATACTTGAGTGCCTCAATCAAATCAATAAGTACATGGCTGCTTTACATTCAAAATTTCTATTTGACACTTTTTGTCGATGTTGGTCTCTCAAACACAAGCCAGCAATACTTGTATGTACATGTACAGTACATGTAGGGCATTTCCTACTTTTGAGTTAGCTAACAGGAGCCTTTGACTCTACTTGAACAAGAAAATACAACGTGTGAAAAGAGATTTCCTTGGTTGATTGTACATGTACTATTTTTTGATAAGTGCCTCCTTACTGTGGTGATGATTAACTGGTTACCGGTCGTAGCCTGCTAGCAGAGTTTCCTATTCAGTTGCATTTTCAGGTGGGAAGAAAAGGATCACAGATATACAGTTTAGGCATCTTAGATCTGAGTCTCAAAAGTGCAACCAACTAATGTTAATGCTCCTCCACATGATTGTACAGTACATGTAAGTGTACAACATAAAATTCCCATCTCAAAAAATTAAGTAAGCAACCTAATTCTTGAGCTTCTAAATTGGAATACATGTAAGTGCCTAGACACTTAGGGCATGTTTACATGGAGGGAGGGTGCCCTGGTTAACTGAGCTACCCTGTGAGAGCCAACTCTTCATGTTTGTTAAGAAAATGCATTGAAGCGTGTACATGTTAGAAAGGGTAACCCACCTTCCCAAGGCACCCTTCTAGGAGGGCTATCTTTTTGCCATGTAAACGGTTCGTGCCGGGTTACCCGGCTAGCCAAGGTGAGAAGACCACGAAAAATGGTGGTATAAAATTACCATCCTGGGGAATTGTTTCATTGTTATCCCTTACCAGTGATATCTGCTGAACATAATGAATTACTAGAGTGCAAAATAATAGCCCCAGACACTGAAAAGCAGCCGCTTGCAAAACGAATGATAAAAAAATTAAACTTGCCGCCAAAACGTTTCTTTTGTGCGCCATCTTGTTTGTTGTGCTTAGCGGCCACTCAAAAGATAGCCCACTGACTTTGAAGTACTGACATTACCTTTCAAAAGCAAGTAGCATAGAACTGTTGGTATAGTTTGAGGCAAAACTACTTTGAGTGGCCTAGTGTCAGTGTTGTGTACCAGGTTAAAAAATAACCCGCAATATTGTTTATTATTGTGCATTCTTTTTTTTTTCAATTAACTTTGATTAATAAGTACATTCTATTATTGTTTTTCAGCAGAAAAGTGCAAATGAAGGGGAAAAAAGGCCCAGCAGGTACAGGATGCATAACAGGGCTGACTCACAAGGATAAGGGTACGTCCGATTGACTGATTCCTGAGTAGGAATATGCAGAATGGTCACAAAAAAATCACATTCTTTGAGATTTGGGAGCCATAAGAACACTTAACTTCTGCTACTGTCATATCATAAACATGTTTTAATAGATTTGCAAAGCAAGTGTGCCTGAACAACCAATTCTCAGAGACTATTCTGTTTACACTTATTCTGGAAAATGGTGAATTGAATGTGCCCTACATTATTGCATTACAAATTCAAATATTTTGATTTGACAATGCAAATGTTCCTTACTTCTTACCGCACAAAATATCTGAATGATACATGTGGATTTGTGAGTGTACTGTAGGTTGTTTGAAACTAAACTTGAATGTGATGCTGATTATGTGCTCGGTTTTCCTTTAATATTTGGATTCCATCTGAGAGGTGCACAGTAACTTTCATTTCCACAAAAAAAAAATACAAGATGTCAAGTTGTATACACCAAATTGAAGAAACGTTGACCCGTGAAAAGCATAAACCATGAACGATGAAACCGAATGGGATTCTGGGTAGGCAGCATTGGCAAGCTAGTAACATTCTATTTCTTGATAATGAAGATGTTTTCTTTGTTTGAGGCATTTAAGAGCATGATTTATGCATCCTGTGTTAATATATTGTGTATTCTGTCACAGACAAAGATTAAATTTTCTAACTTCCAAGTAAACCTTTGGGTCGCATCAATCATGGTTTATGTTTTTCACCCGACAACATTTCTTCGATTTGGTGTATCATTTTAATACTTGACTGCTTAAACACAAAGCATATTTATCAAGGTGCCAAAAAAATATCTTCAAGCATCGTAATTTTCGTATTGAACAAAAATCGAAATGTAGAATCAAGGAATGGGATTCGTGAATCAAATTGAATGGTCATGATTGTGAATAATTGCATAATCAAGAATTTAGACCAGTAATAAGTTCACAGATTTGGTTTTCATGTTAATAAAAATTATCAATATATTAATTTTCAGAGGACCAAAATATTATTTTATACTTAAATTTTGACTTTAAAATGTGACCGTGAAAGGCAAAACGGACACTAACGGTTATCCGTTCCAAAAGCTAAAGCGTTCGTTTTCCGTTCATTATCCGTTCGAACGTTTCACAAAATCCGTTCAAAGTGTTCAACGACCCGTTCGAACGGTTTTCCTATCCGTTCGAACGGTTTGCCTATCCGTTCGAATGGTTCGACAAACCGTTCGAACGGTTTGTCTATCCGTTCGAAAAATATTAACATCGGTTCGACTGATTGCGACATTTTGCATCCGTTCGCAAACTAGAAGTTCGTTCGAGAAATTATCACATCTGTTTGAACGGTTTCGAGATCCGTTCTTGCTACTTTCCTAGCTAGTGGACAATCCAAACTGTTCGTGGCAGCGAATGAAGTTGGATGAGTTCATGATTCTTGTAGCATGTGAACAGGCTTCTGTTTCAGCCGCCAAGCGGACGAACGGTTGTCAACATGATTGATTTGTGTATGCGAAATTTTTAGTTTGCCAGACGCGTTCCCGTTATTTCAGTGACATCTTGGCTAAAATACACGAAGAAAAACAAATGTTTTCACAGCAGTGGCGTAGATTTTAAAGCAGTAAAGTATGAATCATAAAAATTATTGGAGGTTTATAATTAATCAACCAACGCCGTGAATTCTCACTTAGATGGAGATCACGCGGATGGATCGATGGAACGCTCGCGAAACCAAACACTGCTTATGTTTATTCCCAGCCCGAAGACACTCCAAACTTTGTGATGTTTTAGCGCGGTGGAATACTTGAAAATGAAGAAAGAAAACAGAGAATTTGTAGACGGTTATATAAATACTTGCGACTTTCGCTTGTGCCAGCGTGTTTTCAGGTTTCAAATTACCGTTTTGACATACAATGTATGCAAATTCGGTGCACTTTTACCACTTTTCCCACGGGACCAAGCACTTTTTTTTACCGACAACTACAACAAACTTCAAAGGGTTTAATTTTTATTTTCTGCTACCAAACTTTCCCTATCGTCTTTAATTTCGATTATAATTTTTAGTTCCATTCAAGATTTATTTTAACAATAAGTAAACATGAAGTGCAGAAATAATTTTACACATGAATTTTGAATTATAAGGAGGGAAACTACAGCATATTTCTCGAAAATACGTCGTATAAAGTTTGTTTATGTAGTGTTTTGCCATGAGCCTGAATTCAGCGCTATTAAAAGCGGTACAGTAATCTACTTCTGTTCAGCTATTTTGCGTTCAGCGATTCCGTTGTGAATGGCTTCGCAAACCGTTCTGTAAGTAATTAATTTTATTCACCCATTCGAATGGAAAACCAAACCGTTCGACTTATTGATTCATCCGTTCGACATTATTGTCTTACCCGTTCGAACAGATAACCAAAGCGTTCGAATAATTAATTCATCCGCTCGAACGGTTTGCCAATCCATTTGACATTTTGACTCACCCGTTCGAACGGATAACCAAACCGTTCGAATAATTTATTCGTCCGTTCGAACGGTTAATCAACCGTTCGAACGCTTTGAGAACTGTTCGTTATCCGTTCGTCATTCGTGCATTTTTGCTGTTCGAACGGTTTTCCGTTAGTGTCCGTTTTGCCTTTCACGGTCACAAATACTCAGATGTTGACCCTTTTGGGGTCAACAAATTACATGCATACAGTTGTCATCTGTTTTATCGAATTTTTTTATATTAAGAAAGAATTAGTAAATTCGAATTGTATTTAACAACTATTCACCGAAGTGGAGGTGGGTAGTGGTGGGTAGTTGCTGGGAGGTGAATAGCACTTGTTATTCTGAGTTTCAGTAGCCAATCCGAGTGCGCCAACAATGCTATCCACTGTTTCATTATATACTAAATTTATATATTATTATAGGGTTTGAACCATGTTTTAAAATTATTTGTAAGGAATTTAGAAAGTATTTCAAATATATTTTTATTGTATTTTGACAGACATAATTATGAATAAACCATTTATTGCAAATGCTACTCCATGTTTTTTTTTAAATCTTTTAAAATCTATGTTCAGTGTATTTTCAGGTAGTTTGAAGGATGTTAAACCCGATTCAAATACTATTTATAATATATTTTGAAACATCACCCGTTTTCTCCATTCAAGAAATATAGAGGCCTTTCAAAATACATCGCAATAGTGTTTAAAACAGGTTTAAACATCGTTAAAATAAGTCAAAAACTACTTAAAAACTATATTTCAAGCACGAATTTTCAATGTATTTTGAATACAAATACATTCAAAATAGCTTTCCAAACAGTTTGCAAATAGTTTAAGAATTGTTTTTTTAAAAATTTGTAAACTGTTTTGATGCTAATTTTCCACTATTTCAAATACGTTTCAATATCGTTTTAAACAGGTTTAAACATCGTTAAAATAAGTCAAAAACTACTTAAAAACTACATTTAAAGCACGAATTTTAAACGTATTTTGAATACAAATACATTCAAAATAGCCTTCCAAACAGTTTGCAAATAGTTGGAGAATTTATAATGTATTTTTAAAAGATTTGTGAACTGTTTTTAAAACTATTTTTTAAGGTGTTGAAACGTATTTGAAATATATTTTAAAACGTATATGCTGATCTGAATTCATCGAAACTACACTCTGAAAAGGTTTTAAAAATATATTTCAATATCGTTATAAACAGGTTTAAACATCGTTAAAATAAGTCAAAAACTACTTAAAAAACATGATTCAAATACATGTTTTTCATATATTTTTCAAAAATATATTAAAAATAGTTTTTCAAAATACATTAAAAACAGTTTTAAAATAGTGTTTGGTTTGGTAAGGGATATTTAAGTGCACGGCATGTCTGAAAAACAGTTTTACTGAGCCGTTTTACCGTGTTGAAATAAAGTTAATTGATTGATTAATTGATTGATCAGAATTCAGTGATTTTCTGCTTCCGGAAGGCTTGGCGATTTATTTATCCTAATTGCAGCGCGAAGCGCAACCGTCTGCGAATTATATTTACTAGCTTGCCTTTACCGTGATTATTGGCTTCACGAAGAAAACATTCGAACAAGTTTAATCGCACTTTGCCTATACCCAGGAAAAAGGTCAACGAATTCTCTTAGTTGAAAGTTTTATTCACCCTTACCAAACCAAACACTATTTTAAAACTGTTTTTAATGTATTTTGAAAAACTATTTTTAATATATTTTTGAAAAATATATGAAAAACATGTATTTGAATCATGTTTTTTAAGTAGTTTTTGACTTATTTTAACGATGTTTAAACCTGTTTATAACGATATTGAAATATATTTTTAAAACCTTTTCAGAGTGTAGTTTCGATGAATTCAGATCAGCATATACGTTTTAAAATATATTTCAAATACGTTTCAACACCTTAAAAAATAGTTTTAAAAACAGTTCACAAATCTTTTAAAAATACATTATAAATTCTCCAACTATTTGCAAACTGTTTGGAAGGCTATTTTGAATGTATTTGTATTCAAAATACGTTTAAAATTCGTGCTTTAAATGTAGTTTTTAAGTAGTTTTTGACTTATTTTAACGATGTTTAAACCTGTTTAAAACGATATTGAAACGTATTTGAAATAGTGGAAAATTAGCATCAAAACAGTTTACAAATTTTTAAAAAAACAATTCTTAAACTATTTGCAAACTGTTTGGAAAGCTATTTTGAATGTATTTGTATTCAAAATACATTGAAAATTCGTGCTTGAAATATAGTTTTTAAGTAGTTTTTGACTTATTTTAACGATGTTTAAACCTGTTTTAAACACTATTGCGATGTATTTTGAAAGGCCTCTATATTTCTTGAATGGAGAAAACGGGTGATGTTTCAAAATATATTATAAATAGTATTTGAATCGGGTTTAACATCCTTCAAACTACCTGAAAATACACTGAACATAGATTTTAAAAGATTTAAAAAAAAACATGGAGTAGCATTTGCAATAAATGGTTTATTCATAATTATGTCTGTCAAAATACAATAAAAATATATTTGAAATACTTTCTAAATTCCTTACAAATAATTTTAAAACATGGTTCAAACCCTATAATAATATATAAATTTAGTATATAATGAAACAGTGGATAGCATTGTTGGCGCACTCGGATTGGCTACTGAAACTCAGAATAACAAGTGCTATTCACCTCCCAGCAACTACCCACCACTACCCACCTCCACTTCGGTGAATAGTTGTTAAATACAATTCGAATTTACTAATTCTTTCTTAATATAAAAAAATTCGATAAAACAGATGACAACTGTATGCATGTAATTTGTTGACCCCAAAAGGGTCAACATCTGAGTATTTGTGACCGTGAAAGGCAAAACGGACACTAACGGAAAACCGTTCGAACAGCAAAAATGCACGAATGACGAACGGATAACGAACAGTTCTCAAAGCGTTCGAACGGTTGATTAACCGTTCGAACGGACGAATAAATTATTCGAACGGTTTGGTTATCCGTTCGAACGGGTGAGTCAAAATGTCAAATGGATTGGCAAACCGTTCGAGCGGATGAATTAATTATTCGAACGCTTTGGTTATCTGTTCGAACGGGTAAGACAATAATGTCGAACGGATGAATCAATAAGTCGAACGGTTTGGTTTTCCATTCGAATGGGTGAATAAAATTAATTACTTACAGAACGGTTTGCGAAGCCATTCACAACGGAATCGCTGAACGCAAAATAGCTGAACAGAAGTAGATTACTGTACCGCTTTTAATAGCGCTGAATTCAGGCTCATGGCAAAACACTACATAAACAAACTTTATACGACGTATTTTCGAGAAATATGCTGTAGTTTCCCTCCTTATAATTCAAAATTCATGTGTAAAATTATTTCTGCACTTCATGTTTACTTATTGTTAAAATAAATCTTGAATGGAACTAAAAATTATAATCGAAATTAAAGACGATAGGGAAAGTTTGGTAGCAGAAAATAAAAATTAAACCCTTTGAAGTTTGTTGTAGTTGTCGGTAAAAAAAAGTGCTTGGTCCCGTGGGAAAAGTGGTAAAAGTGCACCGAATTTGCATACATTGTATGTCAAAACGGTAATTTGAAACCTGAAAACACGCTGGCACAAGCGAAAGTCGCAAGTATTTATATAACCGTCTACAAATTCTCTGTTTTCTTTCTTCATTTTCAAGTATTCCACCGCGCTAAAACATCACAAAGTTTGGAGTGTCTTCGGGCTGGGAATAAACATAAGCAGTGTTTGGTTTCGCGAGCGTTCCATCGATCCATCCGCGTGATCTCCATCTAAGTGAGAATTCACGGCGTTGGTTGATTAATTATAAACCTCCAATAATTTTTATGATTCATACTTTACTGCTTTAAAATCTACGCCACTGCTGTGAAAACATTTGTTTTTCTTCGTGTATTTTAGCCAAGATGTCACTGAAATAACGGGAACGCGTCTGGCAAACTAAAAATTTCGCATACACAAATCAATCATGTTGACAACCGTTCGTCCGCTTGGCGGCTGAAACAGAAGCCTGTTCACATGCTACAAGAATCATGAACTCATCCAACTTCATTCGCTGCCACGAACAGTTTGGATTGTCCACTAGCTAGGAAAGTAGCAAGAACGGATCTCGAAACCGTTCAAACAGATGTGATAATTTCTCGAACGAACTTCTAGTTTGCGAACGGATGCAAAATGTCGCAATCAGTCGAACCGATGTTAATATTTTTCGAACGGATAGACAAACCGTTCGAACGGTTTGTCGAACCATTCGAACGGATAGGCAAACCGTTCGAACGGATAGGAAAACCGTTCGAACGGGTCGTTGAACACTTTGAACGGATTTTGTGAAACGTTCGAACGGATAATGAACGGAAAACGAACGCTTTAGCTTTTGGAACGGATAACCGTTAGTGTCCGTTTTGCCTTTCACGGTCACATTTTAAAGTCAAAATTTAAGTATAAAATAATATTTTGGTCCTCTGAAAATTAATATATTGATAATTTTTATTAACATGAAAACCAAATCTGTGAACTTATTACTGGTCTAAATTCTTGATTATGCAATTATTCACAATCATGACCATTCAATTTGATTCACGAATCCCATTCCTTGATTCTACATTTCGATTTTTGTTCAATACGAAAATTACGATGCTTGAAGATATTTTTTTGGCACCTTGATAAATATGCTTTGTGTTTAAGCAGTCAAGTATTAAAATGATACACCAAATCGAAGAAATGTTGTCGGGTGAAAAACATAAACCATGATTGATGCGACCCAAAGGTTTACTTGGAAGTTAGAAAATTTAATCTTTGTCTGTGACAGAATACACAATATATTAACACAGGATGCATAAATCATGCTCTTAAATGCCTCAAACAAAGAAAACATCTTCATTATCAAGAAATAGAATGTTACTAGCTTGCCAATGCTGCCTACCCAGAATCCCATTCGGTTTCATCGTTCATGGTTTATGCTTTTCACGGGTCAACGTTTCTTCAATTTGGTGTATACAACTTGACATCTTGTATTTTTTTTTTGTGGAAATGAAAGTTACTGTGCACCTCTCAGATGGAATCCAAATATTAAAGGAAAACCGAGCACATAATCAGCATCACATTCAAGTTTAGTTTCAAACAACCTACAGTACACTCACAAATCCACATGTATCATTCAGATATTTTGTGCGGTAAGAAGTAAGGAACATTTGCATTGTCAAATCAAAATATTTGAATTTGTAATGCAATAATGTAGGGCACATTCAATTCACCATTTTCCAGAATAAGTGTAAACAGAATAGTCTCTGAGAATTGGTTGTTCAGGCACACTTGCTTTGCAAATCTATTAAAACATGTTTATGATATGACAGTAGCAGAAGTTAAGTGTTCTTATGGCTCCCAAATCTCAAAGAATGTGATTTTTTTGTGACCATTCTGCATATTCCTACTCAGGAATCAGTCAATCGGACGTACCCTTATCCTTGTGAGTCAGCCCTGTTATGCATCCTGTACCTGCTGGGCCTTTTTTCCCCTTCATTTGCACTTTTCTGCTGAAAAACAATAATAGAATGTACTTATTAATCAAAGTTAATTGAAAAAAAAAAGAATGCACAATAATAAACAATATTGCGGGTTATTTTTTAACCTGGTACACAACACTGACACTAGGCCACTCAAAGTAGTTTTGCCTCAAACTATACCAACAGTTCTATGCTACTTGCTTTTGAAAGGTAATGTCAGTACTTCAAAGTCAGTGGGCTATCTTTTGAGTGGCCGCTAAGCACAACAAACAAGATGGCGCACAAAAGAAACGTTTTGGCGGCAAGTTTAATTTTTTTATCATTCGTTTTGCAAGCGGCTGCTTTTCAGTGTCTGGGGCTATTATTTTGCACTCTAGTAATTCATTATGTTCAGCAGATATCACTGGTAAGGGATAACAATGAAACAATTCCCCAGGATGGTAATTTTATACCACCATTTTTTCGTGGTCTTCTCACCTTGGCTAGCCGGGTAACCCGGCACGAACCGTTTACATGGCAAAAAGATAGCCCTCCTAGAAGGGTGCCTTGGGAAGGTGGGTTACCCTTTCTAACATGTACACGCTTCAATGCATTTTCTTAACAAACATGAAGAGTTGGCTCTCACAGGGTAGCTCAGTTAACCAGGGCACCCTCCCTCCATGTAAACATGCCCTAAGTGTCTAGGCACTTACATGTATTCCAATTTAGAAGCTCAAGAATTAGGTTGCTTACTTAATTTTTTGAGATGGGAATTTTATGTTGTACACTTACATGTACTGTACAATCATGTGGAGGAGCATTAACATTAGTTGGTTGCACTTTTGAGACTCAGATCTAAGATGCCTAAACTGTATATCTGTGATCCTTTTCTTCCCACCTGAAAATGCAACTGAATAGGAAACTCTGCTAGCAGGCTACGACCGGTAACCAGTTAATCATCACCACAGTAAGGAGGCACTTATCAAAAAATAGTACATGTACAATCAACCAAGGAAATCTCTTTTCACACGTTGTATTTTCTTGTTCAAGTAGAGTCAAAGGCTCCTGTTAGCTAACTCAAAAGTAGGAAATGCCCTACATGTACTGTACATGTACATACAAGTATTGCTGGCTTGTGTTTGAGAGACCAACATCGACAAAAAGTGTCAAATAGAAATTTTGAATGTAAAGCAGCCATGTACTTATTGATTTGATTGAGGCACTCAAGTATGGTTTGTAAAAACTTGATTATACTGTACATGTACATGTATTTATTAACACTTTTGATAAGATTGCCAACTTCATCTATTTTTTATGCAGTTCATGAAACAATGTTTACACTGTATGTTTAAATTATAAACATGTCTCTATATCTCTTAAATACTATTTTTTTTTAACCTACATCAACATGTAGGATACACAAAACATTACATGTATTTCAATCTTCAAGAAATAATTTTTATATACCACAATCACAAATTACATGTACAGGTACCAACTATTGAGCTGAGAAGACTTTTATGAGCTATACTAAATTACAAATCATACATGTATCTACATTATACAGGGTTCTCCTTATCAGGCGGTAACCGGTAAAATTTACCGCTTGAAGCAGCACTTATTACCGTCTGTAACCGCTTGCCCCAGGAAAATTTTTAAGACACACGGTTTTCCCGTTACCGCTTAGCAAAAATCCCTTACCTGCTAAGCTGAAATTTGGGGATAACCCTGATTATAAGATATAAATAACATACTTAACATGAGACCTACATTTGTACAGATGGTATTTAGCAGGGATGTAGATAATAGCGGGAAGCCGGGGAAATTACCCGGCTGTGAACTTCATTTTTCCGGCTGTTAAGGACGTTCGCGTGAAAATCTTCTAACATTGATTTTTTTTTTATAAAATGTTTACTACAGCTAGGTTATGAGATGTTCGTGTCAGAAATGCAAAAAAAAAATGAGGGGTAACGGACTTCGTTTCTGAGATAAGATATCTGAAAGGCGACCCTAATTTTGAAAAATTGGTCTTCCTTACGGGATGAGACCCCAATGTCTGTTAATCTAAAAATATTGCAAATAAATCTCTAAAATGCAACTTTCTTTCCCAAATTTTATGCGAGTAGGTCTGTTCAGCAAATTCATTCAACTGGTGACGTTTTTTAAAGTAAATTTAATCTTTAACCAACAGCATTTGCAAACTCTGACAGCAGCAAATTGGCAGGATTCGATGTTGCGCGGGTAGAAAAATGGAAAAAAATTAAATTTCCTACATTGACTTTTTGTTCATTTTTTTACAATCTGTCGAGAAGTGGCAAAGAAAAAAATTGGGGGTCACCGACCATCAAAGTGAGTTAAATCTAAGCAAAGTTAACGCAACGGCTACCAGTCCTTTATGTGCTTAGATTTCTTCTCTTGCGTGCGCTCATGCATGACATAGCATGGCGTTGCGAGATGAATTGCGTGCGCAGTAAGGATGCGCATAAACAAGTAGCGCAAACGTCCTTAAAGCCTAGTGCAGTTTTAAAAGGACTACATTTTTCTACTTTTTACCCATCTGTCAGTTCTACATGTACATGTTTATTTCTGCCAGTTAAAAACTGAATCTACATCCCTGATTTAGGTCAGTAACCGAGGTCAAAATGACAGATACATCCCCTTGGGGTGGCATACTATTTCACTTCCTGTGGTGTTCAGATCACTTTATTTGACTGCATGTTCACAGCTTTTTAGCTGTGGTACAAAATAATCCTTCACAAATATCCTGGTAAAGCCTTTGATCCTTATGGCAGACAATCTGAAAGGTACATTGGCCATGGCCATGCATGTCTAGCAGGCCTTGTATTTCATAATGCAATTTGAGTTAAAACTATCCATTTTCCCTTCAGTTTAGTGAGGTGCTGTAGCAGTTAACAGCTGCTGAAATCTCAAGGCTACTGTTTGCCGCTCAAGAACTAGAAAATAAAAGGCAATGAACACGAAAGCCACCGCTTCACTTCTAATAGCAGGCATGTTTTTAGAAATTCAAGCCAATTCAATTTGTTGCACTGGTGATTCGAGTACTAGCGAAGGTAAAGTAACTTGAACTCAGGAAATTGAAACCTTGGTAAACGTTTAAGTGTAAACACAACATTTTGTCAAGTAATGTTTTTACTTTCTTTTAAATCTGAAACATCAAAACGAAGCAAGACTACAGATGATCTTTCATGTACAAGTTTCGATCTATTAAAGTCTCAGCGTTTTATGACGATTGTATGTTAAACGTAAATTCTGGAGCTCATACATGTAATCTGTATCATGACCAGTTAATTTCAAACCAAAAACCGAAATGTTTTAACTTTCATGTAAGTTAAGCTTAAATTGTACCAAGACAAATATCGAATGTAGTCTCATTTTATAATAAATTGCATGTACTATCGAGGACCGATCGAGGTTAATATATTTTGAATTTAATTTGGCAGGAGAACGAATGCTGTTTCACCCCAACAAACTATATAATAACACTAAACCACTCACTGTTGTCAAGAAATAATCACGTCTTCTAATCGTACATTGCACAAAGTCGAAGCGTTACAGTATTTAATCTCTTACATGTAGCTTACCGTACGCTATATGCTTCGTTCGATTAACTAAATAACCGCATTCCGGAATAAAAATAAACACTACAGCGCTTTCTTTATAGTTTGTTGAGACACATTTGCACTATACACATGTAAATCTGGCAAAACATGGTTATAATTCGACAGCTTTCATGTTCTTAATATTCCGGAATACGTTCAATCGAACGCCACATCAAGCTTCGTACATGACTAAAATGATTAAACAAATGATTGTACTCACATTTGAAACGTCCCGATGTAGACTGTCGTCTCAGATATTCATCTCTTCTGCTGATAAATTGTTGATAAGCCCATTCTTGGATAAAACAACGTCCACAAAATCGAAATCTCTAAACGGTTGCTATAATGGCCGCGCACAAAATTCAAACGACCTTTGTTTGTGCTCACGTGACTCTCACGTGAGATATCTCACGTGATATGTGACGCTGGATAGAGAGGACACTGGGAACGAGATTAGCGCGCGAGACTGAGCGGGAATTTCACAATGCTTTAGGACTGAATTCCTCGTTCTTCAAGTGAAAAAGTGCAGGATTCCATGATAAGAGGGCCCAAAACAGATATAAGGTATGGCTTTTCATTCTTAAGAAGAGACTTTACTGTAATCATCATTCGTGTTTAACTTAATGTTTCCTTTTCGGAGCGCTCCATAAATTGTCTGTTTACAAAATAATGTGTGCTCTCGTATATAGCTTACATGTAAGCTAAATATATACGAGCGATAGGCCTCGCTACTCTAAACACAAGCTTTATAGAGCGAAATAGAATACAACATACGCTGAGGTCACTCAGGTATTTGCATTTCGCAGAATAATAATAATAAAGCATTGCCGTATCGATCGTCATAACATTTATGCTTCGATCTACAACGCGTTCGGACACATCGATATTATTACTGAATCCAGTGTTAAGCGAGGAACTATACCATGGTTTGATTTGACAGCGAGCTACTGCATTTAATAACACCTTTTCAGAAAATGAATATGTCGGGATAAATGTAAAGTAAAATGTATTTTGACGCGCCATTCGATATCGCCTTGCTATTCAATTCCGGTTCAAGTCCCGGCCCGCAAGTCGGCGTTCGGCTACACGTGTGAGGTTGATAATTAACTTCGGCCTCCGTATATACTGTCATGATGATAAACAAGGAACTGTATTTGAGTTACAAAGTCCCAAGATCAAAAACGAACTTCCATCTCTACTCCTATTTCCCAAGAACGATCAGAGATTGGAACAGTCTTCCAGACGATGTAGTGCAAGCATCGACCTTGGCCTCCTTTAAACAGAGGCTTGCCAGTCTTGATTACTAGACATGACCACTCCTTTCTTTATTTATTGATTTGTTATTAATTAAGTTTTACTGCTATTATTGTGAATGTACATTTTTAACGCTTGCGAAAATCTTCAGAAGTGAAGGAGGCAAGTTTAATGGAAGAAGAAGAAGAAGAAGAAAAACCACCATAACAAATAGAAGCACCGGATTCTGTAGTAAAGGATCGAATCGGGAGGGGGGAGGGGGGGGGAGGGGGGGGAGGGGGGGGGGGAGGGTTGCTACGGGTATGTGTCTATAAAACTCTATAAACATTTTCATTGCTGCTGCAATAAAAAGGAAAACCGATATAGCTCTTATTTTGTTCTGTGAGTTTGTCACAAATACGGTTTTACTGACTTATGGAGGGGAAGGTGAACTTTAAATATATTTTGTGTACATACCTGTAACAAAGTGTTTTTCTCTCAAAATACTAAGAAAATAGTCTGTTTAAAGTCTGTTTGGAAACAGCTCCTGGTTTCAGAATTTTAAAATCGCCTTTCAAATAGCTGTGACTTGTGAATTCAACTTCAAACATGTTTTAAATAGACTATTTATGAGCTGTTTAGAAGCGTAGTAATGAATGTCCATTTCAAATAGTATTTAAACATTATATTTAAAACGTATTTTTATGTTTTACTTGTTACAACTACATTATAAATCGACAACATTTTATGATTTTTTTCCAAACAGTGTTCAAATAGTCTATTTAAAACAATTTAGAGTAACACTTCGGCAGTCATGTTGTCAAAATAGTGTTCAAATACTCTATTTGAAATGTAGTTTTGGCGACAAATAGCTTACAAATACATGGAAAAACCTATTCGGTTTATTAAATAGCATTTAACTATACCTCAAATACATTTCAAGCTCTTACCACTATTTTAGAATTTTTGTTAAAATATAATAAAAATACACCATGATGAGCTCAAAATATAGTTCAAATCGTTCAAATACATTAAAAGTACCTTTAAATCACTTTTAAAATACACTTGGTTTGGTAAGGGCAAATATCCATATCTATTAGTTTAGTCTCAAGAGTAAAACGCGTTAAATAATCGCATCGAAGAAACTGTCGGAAACCCAAGGAAATTTGAGCACATGTCAAAAATGCCGCAGAGAACTCTGGTAACAAGTGTGGTTAAATGCAATGCATTCTGGTAAAAAGTGTGGTTAAATGCAATGCATTCTGGTAAAAAGTGATGAATTCGAGAATTCGTCCCACCTTATATATCTCTCTTAAATCCTGATTATGTTGCTGCTCGCTCGCTGCGCTCGCTGCGCAGCAACTACAGCGCTACAGCGTGAAAACGGGCCTGGTGATCCCTTCTTTTTATTATATATTTTTGATGCACTTGATGTAATAAATAATTGTGCAAAGTTTTAGAAAATTGGAATCACCTAAAACAAGCTAAAAAGCTTAGGGTCAGGGTAAACTTTTTTTGAGTTGGTTAGTATGGTTCTGTCTTTTGTGGCCCTTGACATAATTATAGCTAATGAACAGTACTTACTGGTGACTTTTATGGTGATAATAATTTCTATTTTCTCCATATGGCGCTATGACCTCGACCTGGTGGATTGACAGAGTCAAGGGTCGAGGGTCTCTTGTTTAGTCTCTGGTCTAGTAAGGGTCCGAATTTTGGACCCTGGGTTTATTCGAATACGCCAAAATCTACAATTCGGTATTATCGAACCAGGGGTCTGAATTTCGGACCTCTGATTCATTCATAATCCACAGTTGTCATCGATATAATCCTTGACGACATAAGGGTCTGAATTTTCGAACCTTGGTTCATTAGAACACGCCGAAATCTGTAAGATAATGTCATGTCCGATCCAATAATCCGAAAACGTAATCGATATCATCCTAAAAATTTCGGACCACTGGTTTTAGTCAATAGATATGCAAAAATATGAGGAACTGATACCTAAAAATGGAATCGGCACAAGTGAATTCGGCAAAATTAAAACAATATACGCCAAGGTACGGGGTTAACAGAAAAATGCAAGAAACTACAAACATCTCGGAAGCTCTAATGTGATCAGAGCTGATTTGCGAGTTGACACCTCTTCGGGAGGGCAGATGCCGTGTCTGTGGGATCCACGTTTGTAACAAATCAGTACTGCATATCGTCTTTCGCAACGTTTCGTATGAACGGCTGTTTGTCGAAGCTGGTGAGAAAAACCGCCACAATTTGGACTTATTTAAGCCTTTAATCCCCATATCAAAATAAAAATTCTCCTTTCTTGTCCTCATATATTTACCAGATAATTAGTGGGGAGAAATTGTTAAAATATCAAGAGAATTCATCTTGGCTGATCATATCCTTAATTCTCATGACCTCTTTCAGTTATTAAACATTGATATGACAAGGAGAAATTTGACACTGATCACTGATCATATCTTGAATTCTCATGACCTCTTTCAGTTATTAAACATTGATATTACAAGGAGAAATTTGACACTGATCACTGATCATATCCTTAATTCTCATGACCTCTTTCAGTTATTAAACATTGATATTACACGGAGAAATTTGACACTGATCACTGATCATATCCTTAATTCTCATGACCTCTTTCAGTTATTAAACATTGATATTACAAGGAGAAATTTGACACTGATCACTGTTGGGGCTTTGAAGCCTTTAAAAAGGGTGAAGCAGGTTTTCCTTGACATTACCTTCGACATCTTTAGCCTTCCTGGTTGAGTTTCTTGAAGGGCTTGTGAAAATCTGTTACAGGAAGAGAAACAAACATTAACAAATTGTGCTGTTACCGTATTTTCTCAATTAAACGCTCCCGGCGTTTATTTCAAACTTAGCCTAGTGGACCCTGCGTTTCTTTGAATCAGCATTTTTTTCTCGCCCGCCATTTCTTTTAAAAGAAAGGGTTATTGTTCGTTTTTCTCGGCAGCCGTGTACCTTGCCCTTAAATCTTAAGTTTATTATACCACAAATAAACGTTTGAGGAGCTTACTCTTACAGCAACTTCCTCTATTATACCCGGCGTTTATTCGGGGCTCGGCGTTTAATCGAGAAAATACGGTACTCCAGTTTATACCAGACCTGACCAATCAATAAATCGATGATAATCGATATCAAACGATAACAATCGATGCCAATTAATCCGCATTGATATTGATCGATGAAGGAAAATGTTGTGACTTTTTCAACCTGATCGATTTTCATCGATTATCGTCAATCGTCGGTTTGCATTTCGTTCGTTTCTTATAACATAGCAACTGTCCTCTCTCATGACCAGACGAATGGCTTAGCAACGGTCGCCATTTTGGACTCTACAGCATTTTAAGGTTGTCACTTAAATTAGAAAACCTATTGCTTCACGATCAGACAAGAGTACACCGTTGACAGGCGAAAACCATTTCGAAAACGTCTGTATGGGGGTATCCAGCTAGGATAAGTCGGGTTCCGGAATCACCACAACTGTGAGGGCCTCAAAAATGGACAACAGGAGATTATATTCCCGACATATACTTATTTTACTATTAAACATCCTTGCAAAAATAATTTATATAATCATTTTGCTGACGCCTTGTAAACTTGGTTTCGAAGCTATGGAATATCTGATGATAATCGAATATCGTTAACAATCCACGTTCGACGACAATGAACTGCGTGCAAACAAATGTTCCGTTTTAATAGCGGAGCCCGCGGGCCGAAGGCCCGGCGGAGCACCATACTCATAGAACTATGCCCGTCATTTTTCATGGTCATGGCTAGCGGAATGTTTCGCGGGTGCGTGTGTGTCCGCGGCCGTGTTGGAACAACATCCGGGATCTTGAAAGCAAGGCTTTGTTTTTCGCGCGGCCACACAGCCGTGAGCTCGGTAAACACTTTAGTTCTTTTGTTGTGTTTAGCGGAGAATTAAAGTCGTTATTTCCCTGCAGTTTTTCGCGGTTTGCTACTAAAGACAGGGATACTAATTAAGGGATACTCAGAAGCCGCTTTGGTGGAAAAAGAAGAGCTTTCAGGGATAAAATCTTGCTTCGAGAAACTATATACGTTTTTAGCAATGCGAAGAGATGGGTTCGTTTTACGGATTTCAGCACCAAAGCGGAGGTTTCAAGAATTTCCAAGTACAGTTGTCGCCGAAGGGACTTAAAGGTAAAACAAATTACATTTTTCGATGGGAATTTATCTTGATATCAATCTGTGATTGACTTTTTGTTTGTGTTCTCGTTAGTTTTGGAGAATTGTTTATAAACGTGTAGCTTAAATTTAGTTGTATTTTAATTTCTTGAATTTCATGGAAGACACGGCTCGGCCTCGATGCGCTATAAATGGTACCCATTTTGCTTTTAAACATAAACTAAATGGAGATTTCAATAAAATTTTTCGAAAGAAGATTGTGTTGTCCATTTTTATCAGTGTGTTTGTTCATTCATTACATAGATTGAAAAGCGATTTTACGTAAACTAAACAAGACTTAGATTTTATACTCGCGTCGCCTCATGCAAATATGTTTGTGTATTTTTGCAAATCAGTTTCTCGGGCATTTTTTGACAAGCAAGAACTGTATTTTATTCGAAAAATAGTCGTAATAGTTATTCTAGACGGAGAAAAAGTTGTTTTTGTGAACTTTTGTACGGTCTAAATGTACTGTGCAGACGGTCGGGTAATACTGTTTTTGAGAATTGCTAAAATTGAAAAATAGCCCGGTCGTCAATCTTAATAGACCTTTTTACCGATACGGCGGCCATATTGAATAAATTAGGTTTAAAGAGTATTATGGGATTCCCAGGGGGCATGAGCATCGATCTTGCATACACACGCACAGTGTTTACGCGCCCTTTTCGAGGTAATTTTTCTTAAAGTTTTCCTAGAATAAGATTGTAATGGGAAAAAAGGATCGTTGTGCCGTGCTTGGATGTAATAATGATCGCCGTTTTCCCGAGAAATATGAGGTGAAAGACCATGACAAGTTTTCATTCATAGCAGTGCGAAAGCTTAAACTGAGCTATATTCTAATTGAAAAAATCACATTTTCTTGAATGAAAACTTGGAGAATTTAGATACAAGAAGGTAACAACTGCGAAATAAAAGCATTCAAACCGAGCAATGTAGTGAAAGTCCAAATTATCTCGTAAAATCCGATCGCGAAATTGCGTGTATTAAAATTTATATAAGAAAGAAACGGAAAAAAAGAACTCTTGAATCAAACGGAATCAAAAACTTTTTAAACAAGTGCAAGATTGTCTAATTACAGCATCTTTCGCAGATTTCCTGTCATTACATTTTGACAGGTAAAGTTCAATGTCGTTCATCGTCGTATCGGGAAAATTATAGCTTCCGCTCACTCAGTTTCTCAATTCTTCCGGGAGAGGAAAAGAGATTCCGTCGATAAAGAGCTTTTCCTTTCGTCTAGCTTCAATTTGGGCATCGTCTTGTTCCTTAGTGCTAAAAAGTGGTAAATCTAGACGACAAGCATGGTAAACTTTCGAAACCAAGTCGCGTTTACGAGAATCACTGGTGATAAAAATACCCCGATTTTTCAAATATTTTCGCAGTTTCTCGACGTTCCATGCGTTAAGCCCCTCAATACTGAACTCCTTTTTGTTTTCATCTGACAGGTCGGCCATGACCAAGTAAATAAAACTACAAAACGCTCTCAGATAAAAACAACTTGTGCGACACGTCTGTCATGCGAGATTTGTTTTGCCCCCTGGGAATCTCATAATACTCTTTAAATCTAATTTATTCAATATGGCCGCCGTATCGGTAAAAAGGTCTATTCTTGTGCTTCCGACCTTTCACCTAAGTTAAGTTTCATCTTAGTTAAGCTTGTTCAGAGGGTGTTCAGAGGGCGACGCTGTTAGGCTAAGGCTAACTTTATATATTATTAAATTTATATTAAATAGTGGATATGTTACACTTCGGTAATAGCATACATGGAGTCTGAAATGAGAGTAAACCAAGTCCACCATTACGGCTGTTGACTGTTTACGAATACTCGATGAACTGAAACGTCGGTTTGGGAAAACGTTGGAGTTCTTTTACTTGTTATTATTGTTTGGTAAGGATATCTGACATTAACAATGAAGGAAAAGGTAAGTTTGTCCCGCAATTTTCATTTTCGCTAGTAAACACGAACAGACGAAGGTTTGGGTCATGGCTCATGTACGACGACTGTATTGTGATGTATTGTGTTAGGAAGTGTTAGGTTGTATTGTATTGTATTAGGTTGTATTGTATTAGGTTTTATGACGTTAGTCAGGTCGTCGTACATGAGCCATGATCCGTAGGTTTTAAGGTTTTAAAGGGCCTTCTTTGGTAAAGGATATTGGTACGTGGATCTGCAACACAAGGGAAGTAGTCATAACATGTACAATCTAAAAGGACCCACCTTGTGTAGGGTAGGAAAAGGTCCGATGGTTGTTTCATATTCACGACTTGGCTCGCAAGGCCGGAGCCTTTGATTTCGAAAAAAATAGCTCATTAGCAGGCGCAAAGGTTGGTTTGTGATGTTTGTATGTTAGTATGTTTGTATGTATGTCTTGGGTTATGTTACACCAATCAGATTGCCTCTACTATGTACACCGTGTACTATGTCAGCCAATCAAATTCTCGCTTCTAAAATGGTATTACTGAAAGTCAAAGAAGGGCACTTGACATGAATTGAAAATCAGCCATCTTGAATCTTCGCCATTGTTGCCTCAGACATTAAAAGTATAAAGTTTGAAAATTTGTTGGTTGGAACTTTGCTCTAATCCCGACTGGCTTGCTAACATGGCAATATCAAGGACATTAATTCGGAAATACCGCCTATAATGTGCTCCATGCATGAATTGTACAATGGTCTGCGGGGGATGACACGTCCAAAAAATGTGGACTGCGGTTACGTTACTAAGTGAGCTTGTACTGAAGTATGAAAATTAAGTTTTATTGCAAAAACGGCAAGCGGATTTAAAATAATGTGATGCGGAAAAAGGAATTGTATGTTTCAAGCCTGGGTTTCAAGCGATTACTATTTAAAATTGCATTTTTTTTGTCAGTCACGCTGTTTGCACGTGAAAATGTTGAACTTTGTCCTTAAAGTGTCGTGAAGCGTTTATACGCTCATAAATCAATTTTCTCTTGTTCCGTTATAATTTAGTAGTTCATTAAGTAAGCCATTGTTTCGCTATAGCGCTCATAAAGAATGTAGAATGTCACAGGAAACACGATAAGTAAACCGAACTTTGACAAGCAGTGATGTATTTAATCAGGTAATTATCAGTAAAACCGCATGTAGGGAGTAGCACTATGATTGTGAAATAAACCCTCTTAAAAGGAAATTAGTACTAAGGTTTCATTAAACTATCTGACCACACCGGATCTACGTAGCATGGGTGTGGATATCCTTAGCTGAAAAACGTAGCATTTTTGTAATCTTAAGTTAGTTAGATCGTAGAACGGAATGTGTAATGTTGAATTGTGAAGAATAAAGTCGAGTTAAAACGAAAATATACAGTCCAAGATTGATGAACCAGCGTGTGCGGAGCTTCTCTCTAACGCAAGCGAGAAATTCTGCGAAATAAAGAAACTTGTCCGTGATGCATGGAGTTCAACAGAGAAAACGTTGTAATGCAATTAATATATAATGTACAGTATTTAAAACGTTTAAATTATCTTTCTTTGAATTAATGTGAGCAGATGTGTAGGTTATTAATTGTATGCCTCAAGCGATTACTTTAAGCGAGTAGCGACTGTATTTTGTATGAGCAATTGTGAAGAAAACGAGCCATTATGAACTGAACAATGAACTAAACGGAAATAGCCTAGGAAAAATGTACAGTCGTGAAAACCACAGCCTCTCGTTATTTTTAAACGTTTATTTGATATTGCCACGCGAGACATTGACACTTTTAGTTGAGAGACAGAAGAGTGAGCCTTTGAATACGGATAGTGAATAGTGTTGTATTAAAGTGAACCGAATAGTTGTGAGATTTGTGAGCCTTTAGATAGTCAAGCCTTAAGCCTGGTTTCCATATAATCGCAACGATCGTTGCGTTACGATCGACGACGCAACGATCGCAACGATCGCAACGGTTGGTTTTCATATGATCGCAAGGGTCGCAAGAATCGCAGCGATCGTCGATCGTAAGCCTGGTTTCCATATAATCGCAACGATCCAGTCCATCCAAGTCCAATCCAGTCCAATCCAGTCCATCTGCAGTCAAAGACGCGTGGTTATAGTTTCATTGTCAACAAAACTTTACAAATGCTTTTTTTTTTTTTGTATTTTTAAAGTTATACTAGAAAAGGTGGCATTGCCCTAGGTATGAAACATTTCTGTGTGCAATCAGGATAGCAAACTCCATTTAAATTTGTACCATTTAGTCGTATATATGTTTGGATTTAACATTGAAATCTACCCAAAATAAAACTGTGAGGCAATATCCCCCAAAGTGGTCTCTTCCAAAAAAGTATGTGATGTATTGAGCAATGTTGGATTACTACCCAGCCACTTTCTTTGTGTGTAATTGCAATTTGTATTTAGAATTTTACATGGTTAGCTATGGTTTTCAGGACATATTTTATCGTGTTACACGAGTCGCTCTTGCAGCAAGCGTCAAGTAATTTTCCTATTGGCTCTCAATAACTTCGTGTAGTTACGTCACTTCCGTTCTATTTTCGTCCTTGAGAC
>JAJGOT010001093.1:0-30000 GCA_022457155.1 Cladopsammia gracilis | reverse complement strand
CAATCGGCAAACTGGAGCACGTAACCGTCAACGCTGAAAAACTCATAAAAGAACATTGCCTTCCCCGTGAAATGTCACTAAATCGTTCGTGACCTTGATGAATGCTTCCAGCAACAAATAAGTTTGAATTTGGCATGATACATTTGCAAATAGAAACACTTACTTTGATGGAGAAAGACGCATTCAGAGCCAGGCGCATCTAAGTTATGATGACACCGCTGGACGTACGCTTGCTCAAAATCATCGTGACAAACAAAAATCGAGACTGCCACATAACATAAGGTGCAGGGAACCCAAGGAACCACAGGCAAACCAAAGATTAGTGTGCTACTCGCCTGGGGGCTCGCAGCAAAAAGGACTACTTACATATCGGTCCCGCTTGTGCCAAAGATTCAACAAACGCAATTCAAAGTTCAATCACAGCCAGAATAACATAGGCAACTCTGGCAAAAGGAGACGCTAAAACCGCTTTTATATGTGCGTGGGTACGCTAAAGGATCCGATTACAAAACCAATCAAAACGTCAAAAAAAAAAAAAGAAATGGGAACTGGTTAGTGTCCTTAACAAAACTGTTAGATGCAACAGAGAAAACACAACGCACTTTGTGACGTTCGCCTCGCATCAACAAACAACAGGTATGTACTCGACCGCGGTCAAACGAGAGAAATTTGCAAAAGTTAACTAAAGTACTTCAAAGTTAAGGTTGTCATTTTCACTGTTTATTAAAAGTTTCATATATTAACAATACTCTGTCAACTCATTAAACGTTTTGAAAGTTTACTAAAAAATGTTCTAAGCGTTTGAAAACAATGAACCGCAGAACTGTCGGCGCCATTTTGCTCAGGCACGAGGCGTTTTGATCAGTTTTCTGAGTTTTCAACGATCGAAAAAGAAACTCATTATTTTGAGCCGGAAAGATGAAAAGATAGTTGCATAAACTATTTATTTTATACATCCTTGCCCACGTTTCCACTTAATACTTAATGAATCCCACCAAATAAAACGAAAAACGCCTCGGACGTGTGACCGCGGTGAAGGTTTGAACAATCCCGCCGTCCCCAGAGTTGCGCAATACTGCACATTTGTGGACGACCAAACTGCATTTTTATACTTGGTCGCTACGCCCAAGTAATAAGCTTGTGGTTTTGAGTTGAAAACAATGTAATCTAATTAGTTTCTGTTTCTATTTGCATAACTTTTTTGTGGAGAATAAAAACAGTTGTTTAAATAATATTAGTTGCAATTTACTAGGAGACTACCAATATTCATTTTACATTTGTTTAGTTTCTGTAAAAGACTTTTCTGGTTGACATTACGGAAACAAGTGGTTCAGAGAAATTTTTTTAACAAGAGGCTGCAAGCAGCCTATACTCATGCGCATGCGTAAGAAAGTTTTACGATATATTTTAAACATGATAAGAAGATGTCTGATATGTTGAAGGGTTACTCCTTTCATTCAGTCATCGTTCCTGCAAACCACGTTGTTTACTATTGAATGTTTTGTAAATGAAGACTATTCCACAATGAAGCCAGTGATTCGTCTAAGTCTTATATACCAAACGTGAACATAAGTAATGTAAGTAGGGTTGTAGGAGAGGCTGTCCTGACACTTCAGCAACACTGTTTTACCAGAAGTGAAAGTAGCCGGAAGTCACTAAACAGAAAGTATAAATGGCAAAGCTATGAACCGGAAGCGCACAATTTAAAATATGCGTGCATACATTTGCATGCAAAATCGTGACACGAAGAAAAACAAAGGGTGAACTTTAACTCATGCCGCTTCGCGCATAAGTAATTAGCTTGTGGTTTGGAGTTGAAATCAATTTAATTGTAAATTAATTGTAATTGTAAATCGTGACAATACAAAAACCTATGAAACATAAACTCAATCAATCAATCAATAAACTTTATTTAAATGTCAAAAGACCGCCTAGCCAGGGAGAAATCTCCCTTACTAATATGGGGACATTCTAAAAATTAAATTAAAATAAATAAATAATTACTAATAATAATTAAAAAGCTATGTACAATAGGATATCTAAACTATTTATACTATACAGTCAGTGGCTGCTGACAATTATTAGAAGATGCAGGTCATTAATTGGGAGACTAAATAAAGTGGTGTAATAAATTTATTACAGAAATCACAATACTTCATTTGAGACTAAAGCAGTGTTGTGACAACCACATAATTCAATCATTGAGTGTTATCAATTGTTTTTCAATGAAAGTAGTAATGATAAATAATATTTTTCTGAGTTCCATTGTTATCACATCAATAGCAATCTGTTTTTAATGATTGTTAATATTGATTGGGTTTCGATATCGATTTATATCGAGTAAACCCTACCTTGCACCCTGATTTAATATACAAAAATATATTGTCTATAATTGTTTTGTCCTTCTAGTCTAACATTTTAAGTTATACCAGTTGCACTCGGCTAACGTATAATCTAATGCACATCTTCCCCAACACAACAGTATTGTAGAGGTTGGGTCACCAAACCAGATCTAACTCGCGGGTAGTTCTTCCTTCCCCATACCCAACCACTAAATCGCTTTTACAAGTAATTCTGCCTTTAGATGCTTTTCCATGGGCTTTTTTTTTCTGTTTTTTTTTTCCTTTTTGTTTTGTTTTTTTTTTTTTGCAGCAGCAGCAGCAGCGGCAGCGGCAAGACCTTCTCTCAGGGATCAGTATCAGGGGCGGATCTAGGGGAGGGTGCAGGGGGTGCGTACCCACTCCCCCCCCCCCCCCCCAGATGACCCAGTCTGCGTTGTTCGCTTTTAAAATTTGTTTAGGACACCCTTCAGTTACGTCATTCCTTAGAGGTGCACCCCCTCCTAAGAAAAATCCTGGATCCGCCCCTGAGTATCACTTAAATTGTCAGTAACTTGTATGTCTCCATTCCAGTGCACTTGTCCTTGAAGAGTGACAATGTGTTGCTTTTCCAGTGCAACTTTAAATATGTCGTTGTGGGTCGTCTAAATTTCTGAGCAACTGCTGTAAAAACTTTGCCGGAATCATATTGAACTCCAAAGTCTGCCAATTTCTCATGAAAGTAAACATCCGCATAAAAGAAACACCGGATTAAAAACCTCCAGTCTGAAATTTGGCCAATAAAGCACCTAATATAAGAACCAATTCAGCCTGGCAAATGAAGCAGGTTCTAATACGAAGGCTAAATCAAAGGCTCCGGCCTTGCGAGCCAAGTCGTAAATATGAAAGAAACATCGGACCTTTTCCTACCCTACACAAGGTGGGTCCTTTTAGATTGTACATGTTATGACTACTTCCCTTATGTTGCAGATCCACGTACCAATATCTTTTACCAAAGAAGGACCTCTAAAACCTTAAAACCATCGTGTGTAGTTAGTAAACACGAAGGAACGTGTTTACTAGCGAACCAATTCAGCCTGACAAATGAAGCAGGCTCTAATACGAAAAATTACTAAAGATTAGACAACACCAGGGCAGATCCATGTATGTGTGCTGGACCATTGCAAACACACAATGTGTACTTAATCCATACCTCCCTAACAGAAGGGAATGGATTTTCCAGAATGAATTTGCCGAATTTACTCCAGGGGGTAATTAGCCTAATGCCTTATTTTCTAATAAATTTTGGGGTTTTAAGTTTAGGAAAATTAGACCTGTCAGAGTAAATCATTCAGTAATTAAAGTAAATTTTCAGAAACAATTTTAAGAACCTCTCCAGGCTGATTTCTCACTATGCATCATATATGTGAAACGCATCAGCCTAAAACACAAAATCACAGGTTCTTTTATGGGGATATTTACTGCATTATTTTCAATGAAAGCAAAATAATTTGCATGTAATAGAGCAAGGAGTACAGGAGCGGGTGGGGGACTGTGCTCTAAGAGAAGGATGATAAATGATGCACCCTTGCAATGGAATTTCTGGACCCAAATTGTAGATTATGAATCGTCTCTAGTTTTTCCTCATTCGAGGGCACGTGGAAATTGTCTCCCGCTTTGTGTCTCCTCGCGCTCACGTGTTGCGCCCGCTCCACTATCCCATTTCTCGCATTTAAACGCGTGTACGTTAATTAGCTTGGTATTTTTTTTAACTAAGTAAGGATAGCTCGTAGTTAAAATGTCTGTTGCTAGGGTAAACTTATAACTTTTATGCCTTTGGTGGTGAACTCCATTTCGTTCGGTGACACCAACCAACAATGCCTTCTATTCGGGAGATTTAGCTTCTATAGCGGGAGATGTTATTGCTTGGGGAACTGTCAACTGTACCTTTTCATTCTATAAAAATACTACCCGCTTTGGGAGTGGTTTGTTTACGTGGCGTGGCTCAAAGCGTTTCAAAAGTGCTTGTACAATTTTTAGAACATTCGTCGCAGCGTAGTTATGTATCAGCCATATGATGGTAAATTCGTGGCAATGAGAATGTGAAGGGTACAAATAAATGTTGAGCCACATAGCACTGGTGATACAAACGAGGAATCAGAATTAACTCTGGGTGTAAATTATAGTGCTAAAGTAAACCCATAAATTTCCCTGTACTGAGCGTTAGCCCTAGTAAGGAAATGAGGGAAAGAAAAAAATCTTTGACCTCGGTGGGATTCGAACCCACGACCTCCGGATTAGGTCTTCCGTCGCTCTACCGCTTGAGCCACGAGGCCGTACGGGAGCAAATCGTGGGTAATATGATGGTAAATTCGTGGCAATGAGAATGTTGAAGGGTACAAATAAATGTTAAGCCACGTAGCACTGGTGATACAAACAAGGAATCAGAGAATTAACTCTGGGTGTAAATTATAGTGCTAAGGTAAACCCATAATAAATTTCCCTGTACTGACCGTTAGCCCTAGTAAGGAAATGAGGGACCACACGAGGGAAAGAAAAAAATCTTTGACCTCGGTGGGATTTAGAGATGAAATGATCTTTTCAAAAAAGAGGATTTGATTGACATCGGTGTTACCATAACAACGATCTGATGACGTCATGGTTTTTGCGTATTAGTAATTTTCTCAACATCTAGACCTAAACTTTTAAAACGACTGTATGCCGCTTGAAGTCTAGATGTAGGTCTTCAGACTGCAAAGTTTGAAAACTTTGAGTGTTTTCGAATAAAATTGGGTTGAATATTTTCCATAAAAATGTAAAGATTTGTGTTACTTTCTATTAATTCGTCGATGCCAGCGTTTTCCTGACATATTAAAACAGTATTTTCACCATATATTATTCATGTGTCATAAAACTACATTCCTTGAAGATTTCATCCTGTTTGCTTTACTAGTTTCAGTCAGTTGATGTGATCAGAAATATATGTTGAAGAATACGCTGTTACTATGCGACCGATACTCTTTTTGTGCAGTTTTGAATTTCTCTTTTACTTAATTTTATTTCAGCTTAATCCGACTGCCGGAACGTAACGCGTGGAACTCAAAGTGTAAATAGATCCAACAGCGCATAAAATTTAATTCTTTATTTTCGAATTACCCATCTGGCTGCGCGACAATGAAATTCCTCCAGGGCTTCAAAACCAAACAGGTATAGTCAACTCCCGCTATAGCGGACACCCTCGGGACCGCGATTTGGTGTCCGTAATAGCGAGAGTCCGCTTTTTACTTTAAACCATATTTACAGTAAGGGGTCACATGTGTGTTCATTTTCATTAACTCCAGTATCTTTTTCAGACCCATTGTCGCACGTAAAGAGCGTCAGAAGTAATAGATCAACAACGAGTGCGAGGGTTTCATCAGGGTATCCAAACACCGAGAAACAGATGAAAGCACGAGGCCGCTTCGGCCGAGTGCTTTTATTGTTTCAAGGTGTTTGGATACCCTGATGAAACCCGAAGCACGAGTTTTTGATCTGGCTTCTCAAAGTATGCCACAATGCAATTTCACAGGGTAGTGTGATATGGCTTTGTTTTTCCTGAGACAATGTGAATAATCTTAGGTTTGGTTTTGAATTTTATTTTGGGTGTCAGTGTGCTTTCATGCGCGTTTGAAAATGGCAGCGTCTGTTGAGGAGTACATCGAAGGTCGTTTTTGAAAAGCCAAAAGTGGAGAAGAGGAATTGAAGTTGTTAGAAGAGAGTATTCCTAAGTCAACAGCTTACAAAACTAAATGGGCGGTCAAAATGTTTCGTGACTGGCAGATTAATCGGAAAGTTAAAGTTCCTGTACACTTGATCCGGGTGGAGCATTCAAATGTTATCAAGAATTGCACAAAGTCCAGCCATTGAGTTCAGATTTAGAAAGAATGGATGCCTGCTCATTAAACTACTGGCTCGGCAAATTTGTCCAAGAGGTCAGTGCGAATAATAAAGGGGAGATGTATCCAGCGAAGACCCTTTATGGCATTATCTGTGGAATTCGGAGGTATCTTGTTGAAACTGTGGGAAGCGAAACGTTAAATCCACTACAAGCCGAGGATAAAAGGTAAATTGTACAAACATTATTTTATAAATAATACTGTTTGCGAAATCTGTATTGATCGTATATTATTTCAGGCGTTTAAAATGATGTTTTACTTCTGCAGATTTGTCATTTTCCGTTGCTGTCTTGACGCCGAGATAAAAGACACTACGAGGAAAGGTGTTGTTTATTTTTTAATTCAGCTTCGCTGTCAAATTGTGAAATTAACATTGTTGTTAACGGTGCAAAAATAAACTGTTGTTTTGTTTAATTTCTTTTGTTTTGATGCGCGAATCTAGATATCCAATGAGGAATCAGATGAAAACTACGTGTGGTTTGGATATGTGATCCAAAGCACACGTAGTTTTCATCTGGGTTTTCATTGGGTATCAAAACTCATGCACGTGACGAATTTAGCCATTTTTATTGGCTGAATAACTCATGAATTATTAATGAGTTTGAGAACTTTATTTACAAACTCTAACTAACTTACTAACTCTGTTACTAAGGCCCGGTTCAAACGTCGAACTCCACATATGCCGAATCTAATGCAAATGAGCAAGAACAATAGCTTGTCCCAATGGGCTAGCTGGCGAACATCTATTGTGGGTGTGCACAATGGTAAGTTATATATAATTCTGGCTGCGGTAATCTACATTTCTAAAAAAAATATCTTCAAGGAAAAACCTGAACATCAGCTATTGATTGCATCAGCTATCACATTGCCTTGAAATATCGTTCCAATCGGCTCTGTGTACTTCTCCTTTGAATTACAACTTCCCCCACTTTGTCGCCAAGGAGACTAATTTCAGAAAGCAGAAAAAATAGACTTGATGTATGTGTGCAAATATTCTAAGATGCTGCTCGGTGTCCGCTACAACGAGAGAGAAAACAATAAAATTGTGGCGTTGGGACCGAATAAAGTGTCCGTAAGTCCGTAATAGCGGGAGTTTGTTTCAGTCAAACGTCTGTAACTTTCGCAGGGGATTTAGGTGCTGTCCGTAATAGCGTGGTGTCCGTAATAGCGAGGTGTCCGTAATAGCGAGGTGTCCGCACGGCGGGAGTTGACTGTAGTGCGTACGTTATAGATAGTAAAATAGCCTTATTATACAGATCTAAAACCTTTGGTCTGGGCAGAAAACAACTACGTTTCAGAAGACTTAGTTTATTTACAAGGCGTAGCAAGGCTTATTTACAAGGCGGAGCTTATTTACGAGGCGTAGAATTCCAGAATCAAGAAAATAACCCACACGAAATCAAGACAAATAGGATTATTTACATGTGGGAAAAATCTGAGATCTTTCGGAGTGCACAGCACGGCAGAACTGAAGAATTTTGCCCAATTCCACGGCGATGGCATATTAAAATTTGATTCATGGCAACCCGACGTTTTCAAGATTCTTAGCCAGTATTGTGGCAGGACTTGTCTAGCTTCACTTCCAATATGGAACTACTGGTTTTAAAACTATATAGTACATACCAGCGGATGTGTTGATTGCTCTTTTCCGCTTCCAATTGTATTAGATCGCGTCCTGTTTTCTACACCCTGGATCCAGAGGGCCGTCCTCTGAATATCATGAGTGAAATTAACCGCATAAACGGTTAGAAGAAGCTCGCGAGACGGACCTCTGGTCACTCGAATACATAACCTTATTTAGGTCGCTGATTGGTTACTCCTACTCGTTTCCAGACTCTGCAGGGAGTTCATGATGTAACAGCAACTTTGATTGGCTAGACAAAAACATTTCGAGAGAGATTTATATTCACAAAGCGGAGAAGAAAAGACGGTCTTCTCCTTCGACGTATAGCTCTGAATCTTCTTAGACGTGAATGCGCGCAATTGATGTAACATAAAATCGAAAACCAAAAGCACCAGATGGACATTCATTGCGTTTAACAGGACACTCAAGCAAGCGGTGGATTTCAGCGCGTTCTGCTTATCATTTGGGAATGGCTTTTGTTAACGTCTCTGTTACATGTCCTGAACTGAATATTTAATGTCTTGCAATCACTAAATATGTACAAGGTTTACAAAGGTGTAAAGTATACAAAGGTCCGTGCAATAATATGGTAATAACATGTTAGTGCAACAAAGCATGTGATACATAGTTGTGTAACACTTTCATTACTGCGCCTTTCAATACCATGCGGAATTTGAAATTCAAATTTCCACCAACGGTTGCGTTTTACACTGCCGTCAATCATCTTAGCTTACCTCTCAGGAAACAGATCTTCACTTCAGTGAGTTCAAAAGGTCACGTCCGTGCATTATGATTGGTAGATTTCGATCCATTTTGTTTGTTTCTTTTTTACATGGTCCGTTGGCTTTCGTATTAATTATGATTGACGGCAGCGAATAAGGCAATCGTTGGTGGAGATTTGAATTTCAAATTCCGCATGTTATTGAAAGGCGCAGTAATCGGGAACGGATGGCATTATTGAAAAACAAAATTCAGGTTTTTAATTGAATATTGAAATCTTCCAACGGTAGCCTCATTCAAAATAACGAATGCTGATTGGTTTGTTATTGACATCAGGCGAATGTTCACGTGCAAAGCAGGCAACAGTTGGCGGCTTGACACATCTGTTCACTCAACAAAAATTCATCACTGAGTATTTTTTTGACGTAAATAAGCTGTGCATTCACAAAACTCCTGAGAAGAATTTTTAAAATGGTAGTGTGCTGGTACTGAAAGATAAATTTTCATCGAAAGTGAAGAAAATTTCCTATGAATTCCAAGCGACTGAATTCTCTGAAACCAACAGCGACATCACACTGGTTGCATATTTCGCCTGTGAACTTTTGACCCATGTCAGTAAATAAACCGAGCAACATTCGTTATTTCGTATGAGGCTACCGTTGGAAGATTCCAATAATCAATTTAAAACCTGAATTTTGATTTCAATAATGCTATCCGTTCCCGATTAATGAAAGTCATTCCCAAATAATAAGCGGAACGTGCTTTTCTTATTTAATTTAGTTCTAAAAAATAAAACTTTATTCACAATTTAAAAAATTAAACTTAAGGAGCACAGGCACGAGAAAAAGTTAATTGAATCTACATATTGCAAATTTAAAATATATTCTTTCAACCGGCGATGCACAGAAAAATTGGTTACTGGTTTGGGAATGAATCATACATCTGTATAAAATAGCCACAGGTTAATATTCGAACTGGACGAGTTCACGGCCATATATCATGGTCCTTGGCCCAAAATGAAGACAGTTGTCATGACTTTAAAATCTGCGTTTCGTTGTTTTTTTTTTTTTTTTTTTTTCATTTTTTTTTTTGTAGCGCCATTGCTGGAGTTAGGGCGATATAACTTAATGTTAAACAATAAAAATGCAAGCAATGAAACGTCACACATATCTATGAATTCTATGTTTAAAGGTTATTAAGGGAAATTTGTTCTTAGTGTTGAAAATAATATACAATAAGACTTAAATAATCATGGGACATTTAAAACTATTGTTGACTCGCTTTTTACTTGTACTCTTGTGAGTATTTTTCGTGGTGATCAAATGATGTTTTCTCCTAATATGATTTCAGTATAGAGAAGATGTTTTGTCATAATTAACACTCGGTATTTTGAAAAAGGAAATTAGTCCTGTAGGCAAATAGTTACTGCCTATTCTTGTATTTTATCCATTTCTAGTGTAAGGAAACTATGTTTCTTTCCGAGAAAATACCAGTGAGACAAACTAACTTCCGAGTTAGGATTTCGAGTTGGATTTCGAGTTGGATTTCGAGTTGGATTTTCGAGTTGGATTTTCGAGTTGGATTTTCGAGTTAGGATTTCGAGTTGGATTTTCGAGTTAGGATTTCAGTTGGATTTCGAGTTGGATTTTCGAGTAAGGATGTAGAGTTGTTTTTTTCGAGATGGTTTCTAGTAATCCAGCTGCAACGAATAGGCTAGTTTGCTGTTAAATGCCGCAAAAAAAGAGCGGAGAAAAGACAAATTTGGAAACTGATAGAAAACGTTTTCTTAATGCCGTTGAGTCACGCAAGCAACATATCAAAAACCTGTCAAATGAACAACTGACAGATGAGCAAATTACGTAACTTTCCCGTGGTTTAACTACTACTATTACAATCTTTATTTCATCACGGTGTTACATTCACTATAAGTGGTCTTCCAGTGAGCCGTAAAAATTTAAGAAGACTTTTACAAAAATTACATAAATATTTAAAACTATAATAATTGGTGATCCTAAAATACAGCAATGGAAGCAGTACAACGAACTTAATTAACAACATTACTTAATATTATATTACACGAGCCCCTAAAATTTGCATAGTAAAAAGTTATATAATTTAACTACAAGTTATATAAATTACTTAAACTTTACTTTAAAGTTCATTCCCGGGAACCCGTAACAAGAGAAATCCTTATCAGGCGCCAGCACTCGCAGATTTTAATAATCTATTTGCTAGATGAATGCGCCTTCAATACATATTCCGCGGGGACTGAAGAGAAAGAACCTGACCCTTTCCACGTTTAATAAGTCGAGCTGGGAACCACCAGCGCAGCCTTCAGTAGCACTAGAGAACTTCTTAGAAGAGGTCAAATTTGAGGTTGCAAATATCGAATTTGATAGACCGAAGGACAACCTGTCACAGGGAGAGCGACATGCACTCAAAGAACTATCGCGTGACAAAAACATAGTAAAAAAAGCTGATAAGGGAACCACAACCGTCATAATGAACAGAGCAGACAAAGTTAACGAGGGTCAAGTCCAACTCGATGATATAAATAACTACCGACCCCTAGACAACCCAATGGTTGAAACCACAACCAAAAGAGTTCAGCGATTGATTAAATCACTGCTCCTAGAAGGCCACACTGACGAAATGACGGCTAAATGGCTTTCCCTTTCGCCCGATCCTCCGCGAATCCCAGTGTTTTACACACTCACAAAGATTCACAAATCGACACCTGTCGGAAGACCAATAATATCAGGGTGTGACGGACCTACAGAACGGATCTCAGCTTTTGTTGACCACCTCATTCAGCCAATAGCACAAAAACAAGCTTTGTATCTAAAAGATACAACAGACTTTATTAACTTCATCGACAATATCAAACTGCCTTAAAGCACCATTCTCGTCTCAATGGACGTCACTAGTCTATACACGAACATACCACAAGAAGAGGGTGTTACCACTGTATGCGAAGCATACGAAGAATTTCACCACAGAAACCCTCCCGTCCCTACCAGGTATTTAAGATAAATGCTCAGTCTGATTCTACAAGAAAACTAATTCCAATTCAACGGAAAAGATTATCTTCAAACCCATGGAACAGCCATGGGCACGAAAATGGCCGTAGCCTTTGCTAACATTTTCATGGCCAAAATAGGAAAAGGAATACTCAGACAAAGCAACATTACACCCATCCTTTGGAGATTTATTGATGACGTCATATCAATGTGGGACACAAGCAGAGACAAAATAGAAGAATTCCTTAAAAACAGTTTTCACCCCGCAATCAAATTCACGGCTGAAATATCTGAAACAGAAACTGTATTCTTGGACACGAAAGTGTACAAAGGTGAAAGATTCCACAGGGAGACTATCCTTGAAGTGCGAACACGTTACAAACCCACAGAGACCTTTCTATTCGTGTCACCCACCAGGCGTCACGAAAGGCTTTATCAAAGGGGAAGCCTTTATTTTTTCACTCTATTGTTAGCCTTGGTACATCAATACATACATTGTGATATAAAAATAGAGTAGGGACTCTCGCCAACCCTTTTGGGCTTAACATGGAGGGCCCCTTTAACTTATAAGTATTTAACATATTCAGGTATAATCAACATGTGAACGGCTAAAGGCTAGTGCAGTTGGTCGAGATAATATTTTTTTATTTTTTCTTAAAAACACCAAATGATTTTGAATTTTTGATAAACGTGGGAATGTTGTTCCAAATTTCACATCCTTAAAATCTGATAGAATATTTTTTATAATCTGTGCGTGTGTGTTCTTTGTGAATTTTTGATGAGGACCTTGTATTATGGCTGTGGAAATAACTATTTGGTTTGAAAAAATGGTTGAATGTTGCAGGAAGTGTTTTCGTGAAAAATGTATTTGTAAATAATGCTATTGCTTCATTGTTCAAATCATCTATTGGTAGAAGACAGATTTTTAAAAATACGGCGCGAATGATCTCTAAAACCTGAAAATGAAGCCTAAGGCTTCTAAGAACAAATTCCTCTAAATTTACCTTTGAGGAAAGCATGAGAAATTTCGAAACATGCCTGAAGGACAGAAGTTACCCAGCTAGGACTGTGCATGTGGAAAAACACCTCTCAGAGGTCAAATTCCCCGATAGAAAAACGTCACTAGAACAGAAAATACTGCCCTTTGTAACGCAATACCACCCGGCGTTGTCAAGACTATAAAAGGACACTCATGGGGAAATGGCTTATTATACAGAATCAACCACGTCTGAGAGAAATCTTCAAGGAGCCTCCCCTCGTATCATATCGCAAAGGAAAATCCCTAAAAGACATTCTAGTAAAGGCTAAGCTATGAAGGCTTTAGAATTTATTTGCGAACTGTAGGAGTCGTGCAAGCCTGTCAACACTTTTAAAGGGGCTAATTATTAACTAGTGCTAAAAACGAGAAAACAAGCTGACAACGTTTGGGCCAAAAAAAAGGAAAACAATTTTTAATTCTAGAGAAAAAATTGATTGAGCAATGTGTTTGACTTGATGGCGGTGCTGACGAGGTCGGGTTTGATCGGGAGAGACCGAGATCCGGTGGAGGTTGGCTGGGGGACGATAAGAGGATGGTTAGGCGAGTCGTCTGGGGGTGGAAGGGGGACGAATGTTGGTGCGGGAGTCGGCGGAGGTAGTCAAGAGGATTTTGGAGTGGGGTCTGAGCGACGAATCGGGATATCGAACTTGCGTTTGGGACAGACTTTGGCCTGATGATCTTGTCGCTTGCAAACGACGCAGACGTGCAATTTGGGGCAGTCCGCGCGGCTGCAGTCGTCGTACCAGGACCAGTCATCACATATTTGGTGGCGCATGGGCTGCTGGGGTGGAGAAGGACGTGGAGTACTGGTTTTGCGTGTCTGCTCCTGACCGGTGGTGCCAACGGAGGGAAGGAGATTTGGAGGGATGAAGAATGGTTGTTTGAAGCGCTCGAAACAATCGCCCCATTTCACCAGCCCGATTTCAAGAGCGCGGAGGACCTTATAATGATAGGCGCGTACCGCTGACCACTGGAAAGAACACGCGAGGCTCATGATATCGGCTAAATGCTCCAGGAAAATAGATTTCTGTGTCGCGTCGGAACACTTGTCTACGATAGCCAGATAGCCGGCGGTAAATTCTGCTCTTGTCAGTTCGTTGTAAAGTTTTGGCTCACCTGGGGCTAGAATGTGTGGCCACTGTTGAGGATGAAATATCCGTTGAGGAGCGCGGAGATCGCCGAGAGATTTCGTCGGGTCATGAGATTTGGTGGCTGGCGATGATGGAAAACTATCCGAGACCGCGGCGCCCGACGAGGCTTGGAGCTTGGCTAGCTCCAACTGAAGTGTCAGTTTATGCACTTCCAGCTGCTGCGTTTCTTTGGCGATTAAAAGTCGCTGGATTTCGTGATCGTGATGATCGTGTAGGTGTGCTTGTTGTGGTCGCGCGTTCGCTGCGAAACCGTCGCGTGCGGGCGGTGAAGAAGCAGGTTCCGTGGGCCTTGACTGATCTGGAGGCGAAGCTGAAGCGGGCAGGTTTTGGGAAGCGAGAGGATCAGTTTGTATGGTCGGTAGCGCTGGCGAAGGAAATCTTGCGAAATGTGCTAGATCAGTTGACATCTTTGCGACATCAGCTGACAAAGAGTCCAAATTTTCCCACACGAAGTCGTCGTCCGTGGGCCTGCGGGGTGGTTTGCTGATCCTGGTGGACTTTCTGGGTTTGGAAGCCGCCATGACGAACGAAAAACGAAGACGTGTGTGCTGAATTTTCCTTTACAAAACTAAGGTTACATGCACTACCGGCGAGCACGAGGTAATGAAATCGGAGCCGGAGAAAATTGACAGATGACGCCGATCGCAAACGCAATAATTAACTAGTTTAACCTTAACAGACAAAACACTCAATGTCGCGAGATATGTCACGCTGATATCAAACAAATTCACGCTGTGGAATCGGGCAAAATCCTTCAATTCTGCCGTGCTGTGTACTCCGAAAGGTCTCAGATTTTTCCCACATATAAATAGTATTTTGTCTTGATTTCATTTCGGTTATTTCCCCGATTCCGTAATCATATATACGCCTCAGTACATGTCAGTATCTCAATGTCTGGAAGTTGCATTCAGCATATAATAATCAGTTGAGCATGGACTAAGGTTCCTGCTGTGGAATCAACCCAAAAGTTGTTTTATTTTTCTCTCTTCTACGGAAGTAGTGTGCTTTCAATGCTCTAAAGGAATTTAAAATAACAAGCGCAAGCGACCTCAAGGTCAAGCTAGGTCACGTACGCGAAGAGTTCTAGCTGCCGTAGTTGATCTGTTTTGAATGAAGTCCATGAATTTTCATTGCCCTCTCTCTCTCTCTCTCAAGCGAATGAAAAAAAAAACATAAAATATTAGGTTTGTCTGTGGTAATAACAAATTACAAAGCCAAATTTTCTAAGCCGACTATGTTTTAAATACTGAAGCGTGCTATTTTTGTCGAGACAAACATTTTTTTTTCATAACGCTAAACTATTAGACATATATTGAGAAGAAATACATTGAGCCGTACGATACGATTCCAAAATCGGGAAAATATCCGAAACTAAATCACGACAAATAGATTATTTACATGTGTGAACAATTTGAGACATTTTGGAGCACTCAGCTCCCCAGAATTGAATGGATTGTGCATGATTTCCACGGCGATGGCGTAAACTTGAAAAACGGCCGCCGGAAGTTTTTCAACTTTGTAGCGTTGCGTGACACTTCGCAACATAGCCCCTCTGGATACATCATGCATGTGCCAGTCTGAAAACAAAATTATATTAAACCAGGTAACATTTCTGGGATCACATATAGGTTTTGTCTCGTGTGTAATTCTCTTGAAATCAAACATTATTTTACAAAAGATTTTAATGATTAAAACCCCGGCCGATTTGACACGCAAATGAAAAATGAAAAATTCATAACTAAAAGCATTCAGATTTTTACAACACGGGACGTTTTTTCCCGGTAAACCTGGCTGGAAGGAACGAACAGTTTCTACTCCTGACATCGTAGAGTTTATGGAATACGTCGAATACTGAAAGGTAACCAAACCAATTCAAGTACTTTCAATTCAGAAATCCGGTATTATGACAACAAGTTTGAAATGGGAACTTGCTCGCGAAAGTTGCAACTTGCTCACGCAACTTCCATCTTGCTCGAAGCAAACTGTCAATCAAAATACCAATGTTGCAGCGCAAGTTAGAAAAGTTGCTCGCAAAAGAACATCCGGTTTGAATGTAAACAAGATTGCCGTTACGTTACCGATCTTCCATCCTCCTCCATCTTGAAAACACCTCAAGACGATGTGCAACACCGCTGACAAAGTACGTTAAACCACTGAAAAAATAAAATTTATTGAAACCCCGCCAAAAAAATCCTAACTCGAAAATCCAACTCGAAAATCCAACTCGAAAATCCAACTCGAAATCCAACTCGAAATCCTAACTCGGTAAATAGGCAACCTCAATACCAGTTGATATTTGATTCGTAGAAATTCCATTTCAATCCTGTATTTCACTAAGCAACCTTGCGATCATCGAAATATTTACACACCTTGATTAATCGATAGGACTTATGCCGATAGGTGTCAAGTCAAGATAATGAAATAAAACTCAGTTCAAGTTTTTCGCTTTTTTTCAAGCGCTCTTCCTTGAAATAGTATTTTTAGTTAGAGTAACTTATCTTCATTCAACTATCCTATTTTTCAGTTAAACTATATCGATAAAGGTAACTTTTTCGGACATTACGTTGAAGCTATTTAATTTCTTTTGGATTATTATACCACCTTCATCTTCACACAAATAAGGTAAAATATGATTTTAATAATAAAGGAACTATTGTCAATAAGGATCGCTCAAAGGTCACTCAGTGCAATACAGGTTTACTAGTGACACGTATTACTTTAATGATATGGAAAAGCTGGACTAAACTTAGCCAATCAGGTGCGAAGAAGAAGCTGGTCACCTTCAGTTTTTCTACATCATGTAACAAATTTCAAATATTATCTTTACGTTCACCTTCTTTGTAAATGTCTAAACCTTACGATAGAACTCAACCTTGTAATTTTTATATTTCTCTTGTAGTTTTGTTTTGGCTGAACGGTCCCGAAATGTTAGTGAAAATTGAAAGAAAAGTCAGCTTCGACACTGACAAACATATCGAAGGAATATATGGTAATGATTTGTCTTGACCAATCATAGTAAGGCTTACGTTACATTACCTTTTGATCTGTTTTTGACATTGATTGATAGCTAATTCTCAGCCAAGATAAAAGCTATGCGAGAAACATTCTAAGCAGAACATTGTGAAGTAAATGAACTGTAAAGAACTGTGGAAGTCTAATCAAGAGTAAAAGCCAGAGCCAACTACTGAAGTCTGCTTTACTGTTTACTGAGTCCTGAACAATTGAGTGTAGAATAAGTCGCTAGTCCCCCTACAACCCTTATTCTACACTAATCACGGTGTTTGGTCCAAAGTGAAAACATTCGTGGATCGTGGATCCTTGAAACAAGAATAAGGTACTCCTTTTTATCATATCAATAAAGATGTGGAAATTAAGAGGGTCTGGATGGGGGGATTCAAATGTCCGGTTGTCAGTTAAAATTTAGGCCATTTGTCAGTTGTCAGTTAAATTTTGTCTCCTTTGTCAGTTGTCAGTTAAATGACTGTTAATAATTAACTAAGATCTGAAATAACTGTTTTGGCGCATTTTAGACTCCTTATAATGATTAAAAATGCATATCATACTCTTCAACATCATGGTCTTTGTAGAAATTATTTGTTTCAATTTTGCCTGCTATAATATTAGATAACTTGTACGAGGGAGTTAATGTTGAATATGTTGATTGATACATGTAATATGCAAACTGACTAAAGCTAATTGGGAGTATTAGACTTAGCTGAAAGAAGACTTGGATCAAACATATTCTTTAATATGCAGTCACCAGCCCTTCTATTTCCTGATTTACTTTCAGGCCTTCTAGAGGGGGGCGTATTTAAAATTTAAAGATGGACCTGTTGTTCCAGGAACATAAAGTACGATATACAAGTCAAAACCTATCATTGATATACTGAAAACAAAACTTGATAAGAAAGTATTGAAATTGCCCCATATAAAACTGGAAATGTCGAGATAAAAAAATAATTAGGTGATTCTAACCCAACCTAAGTGGCTGTGGAGAGCGGGGCATATTAAATATTAAATAGAGAGGGCGGCTTATGAAAAACCTCGAAGCTCACGAGGGGCGGCTTATTAGAGGGGGGGGGGGGGGGGGGGCTTAATAGAGATGGGAGCGTAATAGAGTATATTATGCGACTTTTCTGACAGTTCATATATAGGCTATTCCCCGAGGGTGACCGCTTAATAGAGGTTTGACTGTAATTATACAGCGTACTCATATTAAAAATGTAAATTTTTTGGTTATTCAGTGTTTCAAAGGTGCAGGTGTCTTAAATAACATACAAGTTGTTTTCGTTTAAGTTAATATTCTATTTTAAGGTAACTTTTCCTTTTTCCTGTTGTTCCAGGAACATACAGTACGATATACAAGTCAAAACCAATCATTGATGTACTGAAAACAGAACTTGATAAGAGAGTATTGAAACTGTCCCATATAAAATTGGAAATGTTGAGATCAAAAATATAATTAGGTGATTCTAACCCAACCTAAGTGGCTGTGGAGAGCGGGGCTTATTAAATATTCAATAGAGAGGGCGGCTTATGAAAAACCTCGAAGCTCAAGAGGGGCGGCTTATTAGAGAGGGGGCTTAATAGAGATGGGGGCGTAATAGCGTGTATTATGCGACATTTCTGACAATTTATATATAATTTTACAGCGTTCTCATATTAAAAATGTAAATGTTTTGGTTATTCAGTGTTTCAAAGGTGCAGGTGTCTAATAATACATTTTAAGTTGTTTTCGTTTATGTTAGTATTCTATTTTAAGGTAAACTTTTCCTTTTACCTGTTGTTCCAAGAACATACAAGTCAAAACCCATCATTGATATACTGAAAACAGAACTCGATAAGAAAGTATTGAAACTGTCCCATATAAAATTGGAAATGTCGAGATCAAGAATATAATGTGATTCTAATCCAACCTAAGTGGTTGTGGAGAGGGGGGCATATTAAATATTAAATAGAGAGGGCGGTTTATTAAAAACCTCGAAGCTCAAGGGGCGGCTTATTAGAGAGGTGGCTTAATAGAGATGGGGGCGTAATAGAGTATATTATGCGACTTGTCTGACAGTTCATATATAGGCTATTCCCCGAGGCTGACCGCTTAATAGAGGTTTGACTGTAATTATACAGCGTTCTCATATTAAAATTTTAAATATTTTGGCTATTCAGTGTTTCAAAGGTGCAGGTGTCTAATAATACACAATACTGAAGTTGTTTTCGTTTATGTTAGTATTATATTTTAAGTTAAACTTTTCCTTTTTCCTAGATAAACTTCAACATCATCGGCTTTGTAGCAATTATTTGTTTGAATAAAACTTCAAAGCACGAGAATAAAGTTGAATATGTTGATTGATTATACGCAAACGAAACTTTAGCTTTTTAATGTTCTACTACTACTGAGACGAAAATGACTGATTCTAAATTCAGAACGTTTCATATATTGCCATATAACATGTTTAAGGAGCAATCTCACATAACCCTGCTCCTAAAAAGCAGCCCGAAATCGAAGAAAGGAGCTGTTTGTATACTGAGTGGAACTTTCCTTGAAATTCATCCAAAAAAGAAATTATACATTTTTGTTGCGACCAACACTTTTAAAACAATCCACTCCCCAAGTGCGTCACTTAAGTTTTGTCTGTTGAAAAATAAAACAGAATAATATCGAAAAGAAAAATGCATAATGTCGAAAATTTTGTTGTCTGAATTCTGGGTATGTACGTATTTGACCGGCCGATGGCTTTCATCCTCAAGGTAATGAAATTACAAACGACCAACTTTATACTCGCTATCATCCTCTCCGTATCACAGCAAATAGCGCACAGGCTCCTCTTACTGTACTATCGGATAAAAATTATTTGAATTCTTGGGCAAACATGGTTTGAGCAGTAGTGTTACATATGTATTTCAATTATTTGTTTTGAAATAGCGTTCTCATAATCATAAACATAACCAATGATGAAAAGGCTGCTAGCTTCACATTCGCACTTATATCAAGGATTGCATGCAAGTATCAGTGTTAAACAAATATTTCGAAACCATGAATGATCTAGTATTTTTCGGTTTATTTCTATTTTCTGAACTTTGGGTCGAAAATTTGTTCCAAACGTAAATGAAACGAGTAAAGTGTTTTAAATCTAAAACCAAAGAACTTCATCTTTTTTTTTTTAAATTTGTCTTGTTTTCGGAGCAATATTATCTTTGGGTGGACTGATGCACTTGCTTGTTTATGTTCTTGTTGGATTTTTAAAAGTAGATCTCAGGAGAATCTGTTTGTTTTTGAAATCCATCTATTGTGTCATGACTGTTTTTCTTTCGTTCAAATTTGACTGTTTAACTCGAGATGCTGAACAGGTTATTATATAAATTCGCACTCACAAAAATAAAAAGTTTAATACATTTCAAACCGAAATGGTCTACTACTAAAATCTGAATTCTTAGACTAGACTTACCTTAGTGTAGCAATGTTAACTTTTAGTAGCTATAGCTTCAAACCAGCTCAAACGTTTCTTTAATATGAAACTAACATTCAGCACTACGGCTTCCTTTATGACTGCGTTGAAGACACTGATTAAAAGGACAGTTAAATGGAAATTTGTGGCGAAAGTTCACCTGCTGTACGTCAAGCGTTAATTTCGTATTTGATTGGAACTTTGACATTAGAAGGTTAGAGAATTCTGAAAACCAAAAAAGTATTTTTCTTTACAAGTCGAGATCTAGATCTTAAGTTATACAATTTTATATTATTAAATAAAATCGAAAAGAGATTATTCCAAGATTGTTATCAGTTGTCAGTTAACCCTGGTACAAATGTCAGTTATCAGTAAAATTTCAGTTTATTTGTCAGGTGTCAGTTAAAATTTCAGCCATTTGTCAGTTGTCAGTAAACCCCATCCAGACCCTCAATTAAGCAAGATGACGTAGAGATTCCAATGATAGGCTGCTGCAATAAGAACCCGTCGTGTTTCATAGCAACTCCACTGCTAAAATTCGCAGGCACAGTAATAGAAACGAGATCGTAAGCAGAGAATGTACTTGCTACCAGTTGCTGCCCTAATTAAGAAACGGTTCACGACGCGTACTCTGTCGGCAAACCCGCTGACAAATAATAAATGAGACCGGCCGAAGCATGTGCTGACTGAGCGGGCAAATAAAAGTCAGATAAAATTGTCGGTTAGAATGTTCATTTGAGCAAAATTAAATTAATTAGTTAAAGCAAGTTACAGTCGTTGATTAATTGATCATGAGAATCTTTATAGAATAAATCGAAATAAATATTTCGTTTTAAATCAGAGTCATTTAAAATTTAGTTGCTTACCATCTTGGGTTTTCAATAACTTTTCATCAACTATTCCATTTCTAATGTTTATATGATAATAAATTCATATGAACTGCTGAGAAAGAATGAAAGAGAATGTGATCATCGCAGTTATACAACAACTAAAGTAGTTGCAATTTGAGGCTGAAAAAAAAATTCAGGCCTCGATGGGATTCGAACCCTTGACCTTTGCGATGCCGGTGCATACGCTCTACGACTGAGTTACAAGGCCGGGTGGGAGATTGGTCAATTGTGAATTATATAGGCCTTTATCACGTCCCGCCATTTTGTATAAAAACAAAAGATTTACGCCGCCCAGCCTCGCAGTGAAAATATTGAAAACGAGGTTGGGCCGGCAAAAACAAAGCATTTTATTTTTCGGGGAGTCAGCATGGCCGCCGCGTGATAAAGGCCTATTAATACCGGTGGTGACTAGAATGGGTACTCCAAAATTAGGTTGGACCACCCCGGAAGCCTTATTGAGACTTATATAACGGAGTAACTGGTTAGCTAGCAGTTGAGATTGGGCTCAGCAGTTTATATAGTTAAATTTAGGACTAAGCAACCCGAGAAGCTAGGTGACCCTAGGTGGTACAGTGGTACTGTAGGCTATGTAAGCCTAAGCCTAGCTGAGGTCACAGGTTCAATCCTGAGTGGGGATTTTAGATTTTTTACACTTAAAAATGTATTGAAAATAAATTTTAAGTGTCGGCATTATGTTATATAATTCTCAGTAAGTGTCCGAGGTGGTCCAACCTGATTTTGGAGTATCCATTCTAGTCAGGACCCTATTATACCTGTGAAATGATGAATATGATAATGTTTACTGCGGAGAAAGAATTGAAGAGAATGTGATCATCGCAGTTCTGCAGCAACTGAAGGAGTTGCTACAACCGTAATAATGTGACACATGGCCAACAGGCCTAACTAAACTTTGTATTGAAACACCTTAACTCTTCTACCAGAGTCAATTATGGAGACATGTGGTGTAGTTCCAACTTTTGAGTCTGTGGACGAAATCATTTGGTGTGACCATTCAAATGAAACGTCTTCAGCAGTACTTTTGCATGGTACCATTTGTTTTTCAATATTTTGCAAAATGCAATTTTGGATTTTATATGAATTTTTACCTTTGGCACTCATGGGAATGAAAGGGTTAATAATTATAGCCATAACACGTACAAGTGACACCCCTCACATGTATTATGGCTTAGGGATTAAACTGAGAACACTGCCCTCAGATTTTTGTCACTAAAAGACAGCTTCATATGCACCATATTCTCAATACATGGAAACTAATGATGAGAGAAAATATTCAGCTTAACCCCTTTGACTGCTGGCCTGCGAGCAAGCCCTCTTCAAGGTTTCCAGGTTTCAAGGTTTTTTTTTTTTTTTTTTTTTTTTCTCTCAATCTACCGTAACAGATTTTTTAGCATCCATCCAACCGCGAACATTAAACTTTCAAGAAGCCATATCCATTCAATTCTATTCATCATTCTTATCAGAAGTGGTGATATTCAGCTGAACCCTGGGCCCACGGCAAAAATTCCCGATGAAATTTCTCAAATTCACCATCAGAATATCTGGCACATCCACCGCCTACACCTCCACCTTGCTTCAGGAGAACTTCATCAACAATTCCTAGGCATGTATTTACAAAATGACGTTATCCCCCCGGGTCTTCAAATCAAGCTAAGTCCTCAAGTCGGAGTACCCCGAAACAACATCTTCCGTGACAAATGGGACGAAATCATACATCAAGCGTCCAAACAGTTAATTAAAACATTGATTGATATGCACAGCACGACTTGTTCATCTCTAAAACAGGAAATTGATGACAAGATAACTACATTAAGAAGTGTTCTGAGCCTTGATCAATTTCATGTTGTATTTGAATGGATTAGGTCGCAAACTTATGTTTTCCGTGAGAAACATATTGCATCTAAACAGCTCAAGTTTCAAACCCATCTTGCTACCGCTCGCAATGTCTCCAAGAGTACTATTATCTCACATACACATACAGCAGACAACTCAAATATGGCAACGGCTACGGCCAAAGTCCACTTACAAACCGTAATACGCAAAGAACCTAATGTAACAGCAAGAGTCATGCGTACTCAAAGAATGAACAACTATCATCAAAAGTGTAGCAATCATAGTTACAAACAATCAGCGACATCACGAGAAGTAAGCCAAACTATTTACTCTAAACAAACCAAAATTAAACGGAATCCAGACCCTGTAACTCCATCAAGCATCTCTCCGGATAAATCAAACAGCATTCAAGAAGAAACTATTAGTGATTTGAACTCCAAAGATTCACCAACATCTCAAAAACATAAACGAAAGCGGAAACAACATAGGCGCACTCACCGGGACAGGCGCTCACGCAACACCAAATCAAAGGTCATTAAACCTAATAACGTAATTAACTTATCAGACCGACCTTTGACAGAACATGAGACAAAATTATTAACCAAAGGCCTCAAGTTCGTACCTACTCCTACCAGTGTAAACAAAACAGAACTCATTACTGATGTTCATAAATGGAGCCGTCGCATGAGACTGAAGGAATATTTCAGGGATGATACTGAAAATCCCGAGGACTCGCAAGAAAAGAAATTCAAAACCCCATCAACATGGACACCTAACCATGGTAGAGATAAAGTTCTAGATTGTTACATCCACATGGTAGATAAAGCTATTTTATCAGAAGCCCCTACAACCAATACATCCCGGTCGAACATTACAAGATTAGAACGCGAAGCAATACAAACACTCAAACGCGATAAATCTATAGTCATCTTTCAAGCTGACAAGGGAGCGGCAGTGGTTATACAGAATCGAACTGACTATCTAGCTGAAGCATACAAACAATTGAACAGCAAAGATGAGAACAACAATAATGTTTATGAACACATTCAACACGATCCCACAGCTGGTTTTATTACCCACGTCAAAGAGGCAGTAACGCATGCACTTCATATGAACACCATTGACGAGGATACAGCTAAATACTTAGTTGTTGAAAACGCTAAGCCAGGAAACATCTACTTTGTCCCGAAAATCCATAAACCACAACGCCCACCACCCGCTAGACCAATCTGTAATACAATTAACTCTGCGACGACTAATATCTCCGAGTGGGTAGACTATCAACTCCGGCCCCTTGTAGAGAGGTTACCATCTTACGTCAAAGACGACAACGATTTCCTAAGAAAACTAAATGACCTAAACGAGAAGCAGACTTTACCAACTGGAACCCTGCTAGTCACATGGGACGTCAAATCTCTATACACAAATATCCCCCATGAGGGTGGCATGAGAGCCTGCAAACATTTCATGCGTCTCAACAATTTCTCTGAAAATAAAATTGAAACTGTCCTATCCTTCATCAAGCTTGTCTTAACTTGTAACAACTTGAATTTCCAAGGGAATCATTACATCCAAAAAACAGGAACTGCAATGGGTACGAAGATGGCACCCACTTACGCCAACTTATTCATGGGGCATTTAGAAGCTACATGTCTGGAGCAAACGGCCTTCAAACCATTAATATTTCTCAGATACATCGATGATATCTTCTTTTTGTGGACACATGGCAAGGACAAACTAAACCAATTCTTTGAACTATGCAACTCCTTTGACCCACACATCAAATTCGAACAGACAATCTCACCCACTACAGTGCCATTCCTTGATGTACAAGTTATTCTTGAAGACGGCTTGATTACTACTGACCTCTATACCAAACCTACCGACACGCATCAGTACCTCAACTGGACTAGCTGTCACCCACGCCACACAAAAACTGCGATACCATTTAGTCTAGCCCTCCGGCTTCGACGGATCTGCTCTAAAAACAGCTTTTTTGAGAACAGAGCCAAAGATCTGCATCGAATCCTATTAGAGCGCGGATACAAGAGTAAATTAATTAAAGAGTCTATTAATCGAGCAAGGCAAAGATCACGACAAGAAGTGCTAAAAACTGATTATAACAGCACCGATAATGATAGAGTTCCATTTGTAGTAACATACAACCCTGCACTTCCTAACATTAAGAAAGTTATCAAAGACCACCATCAACTGCTCTGCACCTCACCAAGATGTAAAGATATCTTTTCTAAACCACCACTCGTCGCTTACCGAAAAGGTCGTAACTTGTCACAGCTACTCACCAGTAGGCGCCTACAACCGGACAATCCAAACACCCATACACCCACCTCTGTATATACACCGGACAGCGATGCAGCTAAATGTATCATCTGTAGCCGCTCATTCAACTGCAACAAAGGCCTCAAAATACACGTTACACACATGCACAAACAGCACAGACCTACGCCTAATACCAAGCCGGGATTTTGGCCGTGCATGTCTGATCCACGTTGTGCCTGTTGCCTATCATATGGCTCGTTCTCCAGTTCAGTAACAAGTACAACCACCCGTGAAACAGTTATCTTGAAACAACGCAGTAACTGCCAACCTGAGAATGTTATCTACCTGATCACTTGTGCCAAATGTAAAGATCAGTACATTGGAGAGACAAAAAACAGCATACACATGAGAGCAAACCAACACAGATCAGACATCACCATCGGGAATAAGAACATCCCTACAGTAAGACATTTCAAAAAATGTGGACGCCAGCACATGAAGTTATCAGTCATCGAAAAAGTACGAAACAAGAATCTAGACACAAGAAGAACGAGAGAAAGTTACTGGATTAATAGACTGAAACCAGTAATCAATAACTTGATCTAGTTTCTGGTTTCATTTCATTTCATTTTATTTCATTTACACCTTCATTTCATTGAATTTATTTGCTGTCTACACAAGCTTATTATTTTTGACTGAACTCACTCATTATCCTTTCCTTCTCTCGGAGCCATACTGCATTTAGGTGCCGCATTATGATACACTTATGCTTTTTATATTAGGTATACATTTCATAGTTACTATGATTGGTAATCTATCTATATTTTACACTATTATATTTTTCTCCTACTACGCCACATTAAGACGCGCGCGTTTCAGTGCACGCTATTTAACCCGCATTAGTGCGCGCACTTTCTAGCGCGCGCATAACTTTGTTAGTTTATCTACCAATCATAGACGCCATACAGGTCACGTTATAGTTTTGAATAGCCAACGGTTTACGCAAGCCTTAACACACTTGTAACTCCCCTGAAGAAGGCCGTGATGGCCGAAACGTACGGTCAATAAAGCAAAATCAAGTCAAGACATGGAGTTGGAAGCTTGATAATTACAACTCATTCTATATATATATATATATATATATATATATATATATATATATATATATATATATATATATTGTCCGATCTCCTAATGGAGAGTTGGGCTGCAAGCTCTCTGTCTCCAGGCTGTTCTGTCCGCCGCAACTGATGCTGCCTCTGCCCATGATTTTAACCCCTTCATCCTTAACTCTCTCTCTCGACAGTTCTGCGCCATGTTTCACGCGGTCGACCCCTCTTCCTCTTGCCTTCCGGTACCCATGTCAGTGCAATTCTTGGATGTGAGTCGTGATCCATTCTGAGGACGTGGCCTAGCCATGCCCATCTCCTTCTTGCCACCTGACTGCTTATTGTTTCCAACCCCGTTCTTCTTCTTATCTCCTTATTGGTTACACGCATTGGCCAGTAGATCTTTAATATCCGGCGAGGGCTCTTATGTAGGAACGCATCCAGCTTTTTCTCATCCGTTTGGATCATTCTCCAGGATTCAAAACCATACAACAGTAGCGAGATGACGTTAGACTTAAAGATTTTGATCTTGTTCTTGCAGGTAAACTGACTGTTCTTCCATATCTTTCCTAATTTGTTGTACGCCGCTCTTGCTTTGCCTAACCTCGCTTGGATATCATCTTCCGTACCGCCTGAGGTGCTAACATGTGCACCCAGGTACACAAAACGTTCTACCTCTTCTATGTCATGATCGTCGACCTGCACCTTTTCGTTGTTTGTCGTGTTGAACCGGAGGAGTTTGGTCTTCATAGAATTAATCTTTAACCCGGTTGCCTTACTGTTGTCGCTGAGGTTACTCACTTTCTGTTGGATTTGCTGTTTTGTGCTGGATAAAAGTGCGATGTCGTCAGCGAAGTCCAAGTCGTTTAACTTGGACCACAGTTTCCATCTGATGCCTGTGTTGTCACCCTCTAACGTTCTTCTCATGATCCAGTCTATTACAAGCAAGAACAAAAACCCAGACATATTACAACCCTGTTTCACGCCAGACTTCACATCAAACCAGCCAGTTAGACCTGCACCATCAACCACCGCACATTGGTTACCATCGTACATTGCCTTGATCATTCTAACAAGCTTTGGTGGGATCCCATAACTCTCCATAATCTTCCACAAGGTTTCCCTATCAACGCTATCAAAGGCCTTTTCGTAATCAACAAAGCATACATACAAGGAATTCCATTCTATTGCTTGCTCCACGATATTCCGGAGGAAACAATTTGTTCTATCGTACTTCTTCCTTGTCTAAAACCAGCCTGTTCCTTGCGTAGCTTTGCATCAACACCGTCCGATATTCTTCCTATCAACACCTTACCCAACACTTTTGCCGCAACAGACATCAGAGTTATCCCCCTCCAGTTTCCGCACTTAGTGAGATCCCCTTTCTTAGGTAGTTTGACAATAAGACCCTTCTTCCAATCTGCAGGAATGGACTCACTGACCCATATTGCACAAAAAAGATCGTGTAGCACTTCAATTGTTGTTGTTATATCAGCTTTGAACAGTTCCACGGTTATACCATCCACTCCAGGTGCTTTGCCTGCGCCCATGCTAGTAATGGCGCTCCTAATCACAGCCTTAGTTATGGGGCCTGAAGGTATTTCGTCCATCACCTCCACCTCACTATCCACCTCAGCCACTAGTTCTGGGCTCGGTCTGTTCAGTATTTTTGCAAAGTGCTCTTTCCACCTCTGTCCCACCTCATCTTCATTGGTCAACAACTTCCGTGCCTTATTTCTCACTGCGTCAATTTTCTTTGATGGTTCACTACATAGCCTAAGGTGAAGTTATACGGGCAACAAAATCGTGCAACTTGTTTCGCAATATTGTTGCAAAAAGTGGAAGCGGCGTCTATTTTCTCCAACAAAAATTTTTAAGTGACGTTTTGGTGTTACAATGTCTTACCAAAAACAGCTGACATATTCCGTTTAAAACTGATCGTTTCATGATTTTGTCATAGAGCCATAAGCTTCGGAGCATGGATGGTTGAAACTTCCAATCTGAAAACACTAATCGAATTGGACGCCATTGCGACAGGGCGGACCCAACAGAACTATGTCATTTTCTGCATAGCAACAAAAATAAAATACAGTCGAGCATCCACGTGCGACCACCTCTTCTAAGCAACCACTTTACCAAAATATCAAAATTTCTTCCAGTCAAATCACTATGGTCCAAACCTCTCGTAAGCAACCACTTTACCAAAATATCAAATTTCTTCCAGTCAAATCACTATGGTCCAAACCTCTCGTAAGCAACCACTTTACCAAAATACCAAATTTCTTCCAGTCAAATCACTATGGTCCAAACCTCTCGTAAGCAACCACTTTACCAAAATACCAAATTTCTTCCTGTCAAATCACTATGGTCCATTGAACCTCTCGTAAGCGACCACCTCTTCTAAGGGGCGGACCATTAGAAAAGTGATGGGGGGGGGAAACCAAAAAAAAATTCGTGCAAGGGAAAATGCCAGGAAAACAAATTCGTGCAAAGTTCAAGGCAAAGAAAAAGAATTCATGCAGAAGGAGAAGTCCTATCGTGGTTGTTATTTAATATATAAAAGCTGCCAAAGTGCCTATTGAAAATAGCGCTCTTGGCATTTCAAAAATTCAAAACATTCTTGGGGCCTTCATATACTATTATTTATAAATAGACATTTGATAGTGTTCATTGAAGTGTTTACCTCACACTGCATGAAATACTTCTGATACGTAGACACGTGAACAAAATAAAATACCAAACAACAGGCATGGGTATTGCCTTTAGTTTTATTTTTGACGGTATCCATGCGATGAACTATTTCAGGAAGTCAGTATTTACTCTGTAAACTCCGTTTATGGGTGAATTTTATTCACAGCTGTCTGATCATGATGAGCGATTCATGACGAGCGAATCATAGCCGGTGAATCATGTCTGACAAACCCCGGCCGGGTCTGTACAGTGAAATCGGCTGTACGGGAATGAGTAGTATTTCAGCCGCATATCTTAGAAGTCTGCGCAATTAAAATTCGAGGAATCACGTGTCTGTTGAAAAAACATACGGAGACGCATAAAACTATCTTAAGTATTAGGAGACAATCAGCTCAAGAGCAACTACCGGCAAGAAAATGGTGGGAAATATAATAAACAGTTTGAAGAAAAGTTTGCCGTTTGGCGAGCGTTCTTTGTCCTTTGACAGCTATTTTTCAATGGAAGAAGCAAAGTTTCAGTCGCAAAAGTGATCATCAAATGACGTCAGAAAACAAAATTATAGCCGCAGACTGTATTCTACGGAGCTTTGCATTAATCAGAAAATGAGAAAACCACCTACAAATACGATATTCCTCATTTAACTGCATGAGCAAAGTTTACTTTTTCAGAGGTTCAAAAGTTCCCATCAAGTTCGTCTGTTTTGTGGGTCTCCCGTTTATCTTATCGGTACCGATACATTTTTTTGCCGTACCATTCATGATGAGAAATGCTTTGATGGTTGCGATTTGGTAAAGCAAAAAAACTAGGAAGAAACAGACTAGAGTGTACTCTTCTTCCAGTTTTTCCATTTTCCGACATTGAGATCTGAGTGACATCCGCATCATAGAAATTAACTTGTGGGAACCTATTGTAATTTTATGAGTATA